>JAIPMN010002574.1:0-23466 GCA_020650975.1 Apostichopus californicus
TAAACTCTATGCATACAGCACTCTAGATTTAATTTAGTATATATTAAACTCTATGCATACAGCACTCTAGATTTAATTTAGTATATATTAAACTCTATGCATACAGCACAGTGAATAATGTTAAGCTACGTACAGTCAACTTAAGGTAGAGGAAAAGCCTGCTTTCAATAAACCTCGTACACAAATGGTATCATAATCTGTCTACGAGAAAACCACATATCTTGTCCATTTGAACAGAAGGTTAAATTGCCTCACCAGCGCACAGATAGCGTACAGATGCTTGGCTTCATTTCGTGGTCGTAATTTCAATAAAATCCATTTGCATCGTATGTGACGGTGTGTTTCATAGAAATATCCCCAATGTGAATTTAAAGAAAAAGAAAGAGATATTTTAATCAAATTAGTAAATCTTCCAGCATTAAACATAAAATTTCAGACCGTGCACTAGAATATAATTAAATGAAGAGTTTCGAGTGACGTTTTCAATTTGTTTCTGCCTCATCTTTGGAATCACTAGGGAATAAAACTTAAGTTAATGAAACCATTTTCTGTGTTTGAAGCACAATGTATCTTGTCGTACAACCGTGTCAATAGGAAGTATATTTTTAGTTGTCAGTCTCTTGTCACATGACTGATTTGTTTATGACAGTCTTGAAGAGAAATATATGTCTGTGCACATTTTGAAAGAGATTAAAGACGAAATTTCATCTCAGCGGAATGGAACAATATTGTATACTTGATTTTGCATGACGTCACAGCTTTCTGTTTTCTGAAGTTCGATTGAGAGCCTATAGTACTTAGCTAAAATATGGATAGTGCAAACCACTAATACTCTGTAAGAAAATATTAAAGCTAAGGATTAATTTACAACAAGGTCTGATTTGGTATCATAATTTGGAAGACACTGCTACTGTACTCTGTATATAGGTAATTTTATATTGCAGCATCTCTTGGGAAGCAAGCAATTAGCATCCATGGCTCAATTACAAATTCCCCACTTCCCATTATCACTCACTTTGTAGCTGGTCTGATGTCTGGATAAAATCAATAACTCATGTTTATCAGCTACAGTAATTACATTTGGATTTGGTTGAAAGCAAAAGTCACTTAAGAGTCCAAACAGTTTGGTCTTCTATCAGATCTGTCAAGATGTCATTTAGACCACTGGCCTTTAATTACATCAAACTTACATCTTTATTTGCTTTCGGAGTATCTAAGTACTGTATTGATAAGGGTAAAATCAGCTGTTTGTTGCTAGGGTAATATTTTAAGGGTTGTTTAACACTTGATAAAACCTTTCAAATCTTGAGGCTGATGTTTAGCTGTTTTTTTGATAATTTAATTTTAATATCACAATTTGATTTTTTTTTTCTGTGAGGTTTCTTGTGAGAATATTACACTAACATTAAGGTAGCGAATGGTAAAGCTTCTATTTGGCCTGCATGTTTCTTGATTTCATAACATTTTGGTACAATGGAATGCTCCTTTAACAACAGATCCACGCTGTGAATTATGTACATTGACAATTTCAAGACACAGAGAAAGGGAAAAGGTATAGTCTGTAGACAACAGAGAAAGAGAGAGAGAGAGTTAATGTTAGTAAGGTGTCAGCTTTCTTTTAAAAGAGTTTGATTCATTACCAGAAACCATCAGAAGATGCTGAACCCCCTGGGGAGGGGGATCCACATCAGCAAATTTCCACGGAAGAAACAACGCAGCCTACAGAAGGTGATAAACCTAGCATAGAGGAGATGGAGAAGGAGGAGGAGGAGGAGATTGATATAGACCTCACAGATCCAGAGGTAGAAAAGGCAGCCATTAAAATTCAGGGTGGATTTAAGGTGAGGAGCTATGGAATATAAATGTTGGCAAAAATTTGGGTCTGTGTATTTTTTTTTTTTTTTTAAGTGTAAGTGCCTGCTTTTGTATTCCTTTTGTTATTCAGTTGCTATACAAGTCTCTGTTATCGACTTTGAAACTTTTTTTAGCATAGATTTTGGTTTCACTTTGCACTTTGCCAAATAGTTTTGCATTTTTTTTTGGATTGTGTGAAGAGTATTTATATCTCATTGGTGTTTATAGAAGAATTGAAGAGATTTGTTTTGTGATTGTGATACCAAGCTCAGCTTTCTGAAACTGGATACTTTGAAAGGGTACTTGCTTGATGTGAATAGGAATCTATGCATATATGTGAAGAAGTTGGGAAAAAAAAGTAATATATCCATTCTATGGTGCATTAATAATAGTTATCATATCTTCACTGAAGCTTCATCAAGTACATAATTTTAATAACTGTATATTGTATAAAACTTGAAAATTAATCATCTTTGTAGAATATTTCTTTGCAAGTTCTGCTAGATTTGGTGTTGTTTGTCGATCCGTAGAAACACGTTTCATCTTGAGACGCGGTATTTTTTCCAGTCTAGACTCGTTAGTCGACGCTGTGGTGCGCTACAAATAATATTATACCTACAGTACATTGTTTTTGTCATCTTTTTCTGGATTTGCAGATGTTAAAAGCCAAGAAACAGGTTGAGGAGATGAAGAAGAGTAAAGAAGAGATAAATAAAGCAGAAGAAGGGACAGAAGAGAAAGATACAACAGAAGAGAAAGCAGAGGTAGGAATAAATATTCTCATATATGTTTACTATCAGTTTTTTGGGGGTGGGGTGGGATGGGTGATGGGGAAGTGGTTATTGTGTGTTTGGGAAGGGGGAGAAGAGTTAGAGGCAAGAAACTTAAATTTTATGTACTGTAAGAAAAGCAGAGGTAGGCAAAAACTTCACTTGGGAAGTTGGGTGGGGGGGGGGGGGGCTTATGAAAGGGAAAGCAGAGGTTGTAAGAAATATATATATTCATTCCTTTATTTTTGATTGCAAAGTGGGTGGTTCTGGTAAGGGAGGAGAGGGGTTGGGAGTGAGAGGCAAGAAATATATACTGGTTTATGTGTGTGGGGGGGGGAGGGGGGTAGGATGTGGAGGTCATGGTTAGCCAGACTATTTGAATTTCTTCTCTATATTTGTTACAAGACTGAGGTCAAAGTTGAGATTTTGTCTAATTCCATACACTGTAAAGTTTTTTTTAATTGTTTTTTGTAATGCCTGTCCACTGAGAAATTGTCTTCTTTGAAGTTTGCTGTCAATGTAGAGTGCACTAAGATACTCCAGCCACTGGCTATCCAAAACAGACCGAAACTTCCAACATATCATTATCTTGAAATAAGTCTTTACTGTACATAGACCTAACTAAACACAGTAAACATTGCATTGTTAACACTAGTAAATACATGTACATTGTGTATAGAACTGTGGAAAAGACCTGCTTGGAAATGTCATTGTATGTTATTTGTTTTATTTACCACTATATATGTGTAGCCATTTTCTGTATATCCACAAAATCGACTTGTGGATGGATATTAATGAATCATAAGTAAATATAACAAGTTCCCAGGTATGATGCTTTTTGGTTTAAGCTTTTCATCTTGATTGAATTGTGCAGACTTAAAATGTACGGTATCAACAGGTCTACTGAATTGCTTGGAAAATGTCAGTGATATTTATGATCATTCTTCTCTGTTGTATATATATGCAAGTGACTTGCTGTTGAGTTGTTCCATCTCTGCAATCGGCCTACATACTAAACGTACTAATATGGTGTTCAATATTTGTTATTGATCTGCATAAAAATGCTAAACACTGTCCTACCATTTTCTGTTTTGTACTGCAAAACAACACTTTACATAATACATTATTTGTACAATAAAAGATGGATAACATTATCATGTTTGATTTGACATAAGTTAGTCTCTGATTATATATGACATTTTTGAAATGTTTAGTATTTTATGTTACAAACTTAACCTTGAAATCCTGGAGCTTGCAGCTGCAAATACTCCTGTATAATGTATTTCAGGATTTGTCAAGTATAATATATGGATAACAGAAGGTGGGACACAATTTCAGCAGCTTAATAGGCCTTAAGGTTGTCAATGAAGACAGTCGCTGCACTATGAAGTCATTTACAAAAATACTGAAGCGTTCTCCTTTCTTGTTCATTTATGTTTCATAAGTTGTAGGATAGACAGAGAGTACTTATGTGACACTTATATCTAACCTTCTTCTACAGTAGTCTTACAAAGTATTACGTTACTAAGCAAGCATGTGGAGTCTGTGAAGCGTAGATTTTCACTCAGGAGTTGGCTTTCAGTGTGCGCTGTGGTATCAAAACCTTCTTTTATCAATTTCATCAATTAGGAAACAACAGAGGTGGCTGCCCCTGCAGAGGAGGAAGAAGAAGTTGACATAGATCTTAACGATCCAGAGGTCGGAAAAGCCGCTGAGAAGATTCAGGCCAGTTTCAGAGGATTCCAGACGAGAAAGAAGTTAAAGGAGGACGTAAGTTATTATCATAAATCTTAATTGCACGTGGCTGATTTTTTTCAAAGAATTTTTTGGTGATCTGAGATGACTCACTTTCCTCCTGACAAATCTAAACCATCCTTGATGTTGTCCAAAACGACAAACTGTTCATTTACAATTATAAAACTTGTTTACTACAACTTTGGTCATGCATTAATAATCTTGAAAATAATTAGTAACCTTAAGAAAAATTCTGGGTTGTCCAAAGTACCACCATCAAAACTTTCTTCAAAATCAACTGGTCCTTCCTAATGTCACTAATGTTTTTAAATTTCAAGGAATACTCAAGTCTCAAATTTAAGATATGAAATACAAAACTTTTTAAGGCTAGCTCAAATCAGCATGACTTCTTCTGATTCAATCTCAAAGTACTGCAATGTCTTCATTTTGTTTGAGGTAGTTTACAACAGTAACATGTACATGTGATGTCACATATGAACTAAAGATAAAATTTTCTTGAAGTTCGTACTTTGTTAACTTATATCGGTCATCGTGGGTCTAACTAAGAAAACATGGACTTAAAAAATGTTTCACTTTTCAAATTATTTATTAATGAAGTAGTGACTAGAAGTTTATCAATTCTTGTCAAGTTTTCCATGGACTTTCCTCAAAATTTAATAAATGTTATTTCTTGTTTTCTTCCATGAATAATATTGATCTTAGAAGTGATACTCATTTTTGATTCCAAGAATTACTTTCAAACTTTGCTGTACAACTAACCTTGTCAATCTGTGTCCTCCAGGCTACACATATATGTGCCCGCACTTAATGATGGCAGAATAAATTCTGTCAATTATCAACTTATAAAAAAGCAACTTGCTAACAAGTACTGAGCGCTCAATTACATTTCAAAGCACGTCTTCACTTCTTGTCATCCATGTACACAAAGTCTCAACTTTTCAATTAATTTTCAGATAAAAGATTCCCTAAAGTTGTGTGTAAAACTGTTCCAAGTTTTGCAAGAAAACCGTTTTTACTTTCAGAAATATATGAAATTTTCTGAACAGTAAATAATGCAAAAGTAGCTAACACTTTCTTAACACTATCCTTATGCCTGCCTCTGCTTTTAACCTTTCCGATACTCCCACTTACTAACATGTCTCCTAAAACAGGGTGGAACATCTGAGGAAATGAACCAACAGAGCATGGATAACCTTGATCATTTAGTATCCTCTAAAGCAGATAGCTCTGCCTCAGGTAGTTCAACGAGAGAGCAAGGGAAATTCAGCCATGGAGCTGCCAGCGATGCAGAAATTCACCTAGCTGCATCGAGAATCCAAGCTGGGTTCAAGGGTATGATAGTTAGAAAAGAACTGGTAAGTCAGCTGTTTGTGAAAAGGGTTTGAAAGGTTGACATGAAATGTTTTATTCTCTTTAGTGTATGTAGGGATACAGGAAAAGCCATCAGGAATTCCATCATATCTATATTGCCCCTATGTTAAGCTATAAAGGTAAGAATGGTCACATGAGTTTGGATGTGAAAGATTTCTGGAAAGATTGTTGTGATTGACTGCACTAGTATAACTAGATCCTGACGAAATCCAAAAGTTTTGAGGGAAAGATGTATAGTAAGTTCAGTATGCTAAAGTTTAGGGGCAATATAGATGAATGGTAGCGTCTAGTTTCTTGGAGAAGGTGAAAGCATTCTGGAAGAAAAGGCAGATGACAGTACTTTAGTATCAGTAGCCATAGGGGATTTGTTTATATGGAGAATACCTAGTGTGTTTAAATATTCATTAAGATTGATATGTAACATTGATATCGCAAGCATTTATGCTTTCATGCACAGGCTGCCAAACTACTCTGCACACGAATAATTTCACACTGTACTGTCAAGTAATTGAATGTGTTATCGTTTTAATACAAGCACTGGAGTGCTTCAAACATATAAGAATGGTTACCAAGGATCCATAGTGTTTCATTTATGTATCAGATCTGGTTTTCCTAGTGGCAGTCTTGTCTTAGGTATATTAGCTGTTTTTAAACAAGGTAACATGGGGAAGTTTTGCAAATCTAACCACCAGTGATGGTCCAGTGGAGAGATCCTCACCATGCAATACACATAAAGCCCTACCGTAAAATGCACTCAGCCACAAATGTACGAGAGTTAATCAGCAATATCTGATGAAAACACTTAAGCTGCTATTGTCCGAAAGCAATAGCAAAGTTAGCGTGATTGCATGGACTTGTGGTTTGCTGTTTCTAGCAGACAAGAATAGATCTTGCTTTTTTAAGTATATCTTGGGCTAAGTGCTGCCGCAAGTTCTTCAGTTAAACAAGGTTAAAATGTTATAATTTATAACACATACTGTAGCCTGGTAAGTGTGAATAAATTAAGTCCAATGATTGTAGGTTCGGTGAATGTACTTGTCAGAGGCTTGTGATGAATCTTGACATATCCAGTCCTTCTCACTCTATTATTCCGTACGTTTAATCTCTTAGATGATTTGTATCATACAACCACTTATGTATATGAGCCCAAATTAATTATTACCATTAATTACCAGTCAAATTTGTTAATGTTAAGCAGTAGTAGTAGTTGCACACCAACAATGTAAAACTTTCAAATGTGTCGAAAATATGTAAACTATTCTTAAATATCATGTTTTTCTTAGAGACTACAATTTTGTTTAGAGATCATGATAAGTGCCGGCCTTCAGAAATGAACCAAAAATGAAAAGCTTTCAAGGTGTCTTAAAACATTTCATTTATTCTACTATCATGGTTTTCTTAGAGACTAAAAACATGTTTAAATATCATGATTATAAGTGTTCTTCATAAAAAACCAACAATGAAGCTTTCAAATGTGTCTCAAAAAATTTCATCTATTCTGAAATATCATGTTTTGATTAGAGACTACAAATTTGTTTTAAAATCATAATAAGTGCTTCTCATCAAAGAACCAAGTATGTAAAGCTTTCAAAGGTATCTTTCATAATGTTCATCTATTCTTAAATATCATATTTTCTTAGTGACTACAAATTTGCTAAAAAATCATAATAAGTACTCCTCATGAAAGTTCCAACCATGAAAAGCTTTCAAATGTGTCTTGAAAACTTTAATCTATTCTTTAATATCATGTTTTCCTTAGACACTACAAAGTATTTTAACAATCATGACAAGTGTCTGCCCTCAGAAAAGAACCATCAATGAAAAGCTTTCGAGGTGTCTTAAATATCATGTTTTTCTCAGACACTACAAAAAAACATTTCTTTTTTAGAAATCGTGATAAGTGCACATCATAAAATAATGTTTATCCAGGCAGCTACCGTGAACTATGTTGCGGCTGCCTTATTGTGATAAGATCAAGCTGCTAATTTAGTCTGATGCATTAATTAAAATCGTACAACGTTTGTTGAAGGCCGTTGCCATTGCTAATCTCTTCTATTGCATATATCAAATGCAGGTAATTCTGCAACTCAAAATTGTGTCGCCTCAGACTTTGTTGCCATGTCAACCTCATGCAAGGTTTTGTACTTTGAAAGGTGTTCTTTGATAGTGTACAGTATCTGAGAGGTACAAGTCGGTAGAAAGCACTGGTTAGCTGTTTTCTGATTGCTTGTGCTATGCACTCAACATGCATAGTTACTATTTTAGTCCTAAATTAATAAACAAATATATGGCTGAGATCATGCTGAAAATAGAAATGGTTTATCAAAGATATTGAAACTAGTTTTGCCAGGGAGATCACCGAGAGTCTTGATTGGGAGGGGTCAGATGGGAAAGAGCTTTTCCTTCTGCTCTTAGAAAAGTAAACTAAGAAGGGATTGTAAGGACATCAGGAGTGTGTGTTTGCCTGCCTAGGTCACTGGCTCTTGGTGGACTTGAAGTACAATCCTCCTTCTGTTAGCTGTATCTGACAAGTGTAGTAGTCGGAGTGCTTTCAGCGATCCTAAAGTTGCTAATGTTGTGTTGGTTGACTATAGCGTCTTCATCCAATTTGTTGCAGGTTTTGTCATGATTGCTACCACATTGCCCCTCAAGTATTTTTGTGATGTAAGGCCCATGGATAAAAGGGATTGAATGATTCCATATTTGTAGCTTTTATTGACAGTGTACATCTACATTGGTTTTCGTTCAGAGTCCAGCTATGTGTAGATGATGAGGTGCCTTTTCTGTGGAATCAATTCGTTTTTGGACGTTAGCTATGTGACTTGGTGGGCTATTAAACTTAACTGTTAAAACTTACTGTGGTTAGTTCACAAGTGCCTGTAATGGGTCCAAATTTTTAGGGAACCATATCAATCATTAAAGTTATCCACAAATTTCATCGAAAGTAGTAACTGTATGTGAACTATGATCCCAAAATTTCACCAAAGTTAAATTGCATTGTCTCCTGGGTTCAATGCAGTTAATTAAGCTCCATCAAATTGTCCTCTTCCTTTGCTATGAATTCTTTGCTTCTTTCTTTTCCTCCTCTTCTCTTTTCTCATTTCATCACTAACTCTGAATAGCAGGCTTCGTTAAGCAGCCTTGCAGATCAATCACGTAGCTTTGCTGTCAATACCAGTGAAAGCTTGTTTGTAGAGGTGGATGAGATACCACAATTGAGTAATGTCACATCCAAGGACAGTAGTCCTGCCATTCGTGACAGCGAAGGAGAAACAGGCTCTAGTCGAGGAACAAACTCCAAGAAATCTTCCATGGTCTCTGCAGTCTTGAGGGCTGTGTTTGAAAAAGTTGAGAAGATATTTGAAGCAGATAATGATCAAAGGTTAAAAGAAGGAGAAGAGGGTGAGGTGAAAGTTTGCCAATATATCACATCAGCTCCTGAAACAGCAGCAGTTCAGAGTGAAGAAAATGTTCATGTTGTTCCTGATGAATGTTTAAAAGTAGAGAGCAAGGATGAAGACCAAATAAATGCAGACATAGGAATAGGAAAGGTAGGGAATGAGGCGGATCCTCTTCCAGATAACGTTGATGGTGTGAAGACAGTTGGTGATGCCCAACATGGTGAAGAGGTGCAATCTCCGGCCATTGATGAAGACCAAAAGAAAGCTGTTGGTGATATTCCTCAACAGGATGTGGGAAAGGATATTGATGTAATCACTTCAGGGTCTTTGAACGAAGTGACAACAGCTGCAGCCAAAGCTGCAATAGGCCTTGCAGAGGAAGAAACAGAGTCTCCGGTGATTCTGGAAGATGAATCGGCAGACAAAAACCGTGGGGAGAAATCAACTTTTGTGGAGCTTGAAGTCATACCAGAATCTGAGATTCCTCAAGTAGAAGTAGAAGGTGAACAAACAACTGATGCTGCTGAACAGTACTTCATTCAAAGGGACGATAACGATAGGATTATTTGCCAAAAGTCTGACGAGGAGGTCTCATCATGTGAGATACCCAAAGGTCTGTCCTCTCATACGGCCAGAGAGTCAGTTCTTGAACATGCAACTGAGAGTGTCCCACAGCCTGATAAAGCAGATCTTCCACACTCACAAACATTTGAAAACCCTGATTCTGGAGAAGCATGTGAAGGCAAAGAGAATATCATCATCCATACACCACTAGAAGATGACAAACACGGTGAGGACGAAATTGTGGAAGATAAAACTGTCAATGCTACGGATGCATCAGCTGGTGATGGAAATTTAGAGGAAAAGAAAGACTCATCCGAGAATTTGGAGGATGAAGTGGAAGAAGAAACAGATGTGAAACATGATAATGTACCTGTCATTGACCCATCAGACCAAGTTAAAGTGGAAGTGGGTGATGTTATGACAATTAATACAGAGGTTGCAATTGGCCAAGGAGAAGATGGGAAGCTGGATGAGCAGGAGGCTGTCAAAGATGATGCAGTGTTATTAGAAGGTGCTTTGCAGGATGTGGATGAACCATTTGAAGTAGCTGAAGATGGAGCAGCTGAGAAGGATAATCATGATGTCAATAAAGGAGGTAGCAACTCGAGCAAAGATGTTAGTATTATTGAACAGAGTGGGACATCTGCTGTAGATGCAGAAAATGTTGATGGATCATGTAATGATGAACAATTGACACAAGAACCTGCAGTACTAACTGAAGATGGCAGTGAAGGAGATGTGGCAACACAGCCATCTGAGGCAGCTGAGGATGAAACAGAAATAGTGGCATCAGCTTCTTACATGGTTGAGGGTGATGGAAACCCCATATTAGAACAGTCTGCAGTGGAAGATACGGATGAGAGAGGAGGTGGAAATGAAGAAGGGATAAATCATGAAACTGAAACAGTTGATGCAGGAGCAACAGCCTCTGGAGTGATTGAAGAAGATGAATATGCTGGACTGGAGAAATCGCTTCTGGGAGATGCAGAAGCAGTTGGGTCAATCTCCATGGTGATTGAGGATGATCTTGCTGGACTGGAGAAATCATCTGTAGATACATCCGAGAGAAAAGATGGAACAGAAGAAGAAGAGGTAAAACATGATTCTGAAACAAGTGTTGAAGTAACTGTAGCAGCAACCTCTGAAGTGATTGAAGATGAACATGCTGGACTGGAGAAATCATCTGAAGATACGTCCGAGAGAAAAGATGGAACAGAAGAAGAAGAGGTCAAACATGAATCTGAAACAAGTGTTGAAGTAACTGTAGGAACAACCTCTGGCATGATTGAAAAATATGACCATACTGGACAGGAGCAGCCACTAGTGGAAGGTAAAGATAATGAAGATGAGAAAGAAAGGGTGAAATCTGTAACAAAAGCAAGTTCTGAAGTATCTGCTGTACCAACCTCTGAATGTATTGAATTGGGACAGTCAGAAGGCATGGATGAGGGAAGAAATGAAATCGCAGAGGGGATAAAACCCAAAGAGGAAGCAACTCTTGAAGCGGCTGTGGGATCAACCTCTGAGGTGATAGTTGCAAAGGAACAGGTTGAGCTAGAGCAGTCATTAGTGGCAGGTGCTGATGAGGGAGGAGATGGAGTTGAAGAAGAAGAGGTGAAGTCCGGACCCAAAGCAAGTGTTGAAGTGACTTCGATGTCAATGTCTGATATGAGGGGAAAAGATGAACATACAGAACTGCGGCAGTCATTAATGGAAGGTATTAATGAGGGAGGAGCCTGTGCTGAAGAAGAGGCAAAACCTGAAGCTGAAGCAAATGTTAAAGAGGCTGTGGAGTCGGCCGCTGAAGTGATGAAAGACAAGGAGAATGCTGAAGTGGAGCAGTCATTGGCAGCAGTAACTGATGAAGGAGGAGATGGAGTTGAGGAAGAAATGAAAGAAGAAAGCAAAGAACTAGGAAAAGAAATTAAAGAGCCTTCTGGTGAGGTGTCCGACCTTGGTGTAGGTCAGGGTCGTTCAGATCAGATACATGAAGCTAACGAGAGTGTAGCTGGTCTTTCTGGTAGCAGTCATCAAGCAGTGAGTGAAGGACCTGAGAAGGATGAACCTGGTGAAGCTAGTCAAGATGATACCAAAAGTGAGGATTCTCCTGGTAAAGAGCCAAATCAGAGCATCAACGGCCGCCAAGAAGTGGACCAAGTTGTAAAAGACAGCAGTCCTGCCAATAGTTCTGTTCCTTTGCTATTGGTTGAGGAGCCAAGCAGCGATGAAGACAGCTACCATCAGATCACAGAAGACACTAGTAGCGAGGTATGCTGCTGTAGTTACGACTAACAAGTTGGAAGCTTTTAACAAAATCTGTTTGGATTGTGCCGCCAAATTCTTCAAGCCATGCTTTTGTGCATTTGATTATTTAGGTTGAACACTTTTCATACCAACATTTCAGTGTTATGAGTAACTTTTGATCCTGCCATTATCTTTTCATAGTTTTGCTTCGACTAACAAACCTTTGCTTTCTTTCTTGCTTGCGATAACATTGTTGGTTAAAGGAGAGCCACAGCTTTGCCAGATGAGAAGCTGGCTATTTTCTCATCTTACAAACAGTTATGTGCGCACAGCTGGTCTCCTGGTCAGGGGTCAGCATGTACTGTATTGACACAAACTTGTCACCAGTGTCAAACACACTCACTCCATTTTAGTCATCTCTAAAAGTTTAGCAATTGTCACCACCTTGTTACAACAATGTCAATTACGGAACAAGTGCTTCAATCAACTTCTAGTTGATAATATTGCTGGTAGTTGTCTCCTTTTTTTTCTTCTTTTCCTTGAATTCTCATCTTTATTTTTCTGCCTTCTGTTGTTATTTAACTGAAGTACATGTTTGTTTTTGCATTTCAAGGTTCTGTTTCACAATGTTACTTTTTCTGATTGCTATCATTTCGATTTCTTTTTCGCGATCGGATAAAAGGAGATTTCCTCTCGTTCTGCAGAGTGAAAGACTTAAAGTCTTTCAAAATTTCTTCGGTTTTAAGTGAATTGTTAATTGCTAAACGTGTTAAAGTGTTATCTGTGAGATTTTATACTGCAAATTATAAGTAAACAATAATTACAAATTAATAATAAGGAGGTTAAAATATCTTAAATTGTAAAGAATGGTTTAAGCTGTACATAATTGTCTCAGAAAGTGGAGACCAGTTGCCAATGGATGTTAAAATGAAGGTAATAATTCATGAAGACAAGATATTTTATTGATAGGTGCTACTTTTCTCTGTTACACTGTTGGTCTTTAACATTTTCATATGTCTATGATGTAATATTTGATAAATCATTTTGTTCTTTCAACTGTGTTTACCAGTTTCTGTCGAAACGGCTGTCATGACTATAATTCTGTATACATGATTTTTTATACAGATTTAATTTCTGTGCATTCCCACAGTGTAATAGTCCTTCGTGATTTAATTCCTCATAGTCAATGGTGGGGAAGGTACTTAAAGTGCCACAATGGGAGGCAGAGGGATTACAAAGGTGGTAAGGGCTTGTGATATACAACCAAAGTCCATACAAATGTTTCCTGTGAATTACACATTTCTCAGAGTGATCAAAATTTTAAATGCGTTTTTTTGGCATCTTTGGATTTGCAATTTAACTCCTCCTGCATTTCACTTTCAGCCCAAAGGAACACTTCCTCTTGTTGGTGACCAGGAAGAGGTCATAGATATTGACCTCACTGACCCAGAGGTCAAAGAAGCTGCTCTGAAAATCCAAAAAGGTTTTAAAAGAAAGAATCAAGGGAAAGGAAAAGTGATAAACAAAGAATCACAGAATAACGAGAGAAAGTTAAAAGGAAATAAAGTGGGACAGGACACGACAGGTGAAATTAACAAAGATGAAAAAAATCATGGCAGTCGAAAAGTTAATATATTCATGAATATGGAAACGACAGCCGAGAGGCAAAGTAGAGATGGGGAATTTAATTCGGGGAAAAACCCGAAAGCTCTGAAAGAGAATAAAGTTTTCAGCAAAACTGTGAACATAGTTCCTGGGAAAGTTCTGTCCTCTCAATATAGCAAGAGTTCCAAGAATAGCGCATCGAATTCTTCCGAGGTGAAAGGTCACCAGGTCGGTTCACAAGTAGTAGGGGGTGAGAAATTTAGTTCCGGTGCAGTTAGAATGGGACGGGACCAAAAGGAATCACAAAAAGATAGTTATCATGTCACAAAGAAAGATCCAGGTAGCAAGGTCAGAGGTCAAGGTGCAGTGGTAAGGGGTCAAGTCGAAGAGGAAATTGACATTGACCTTAACGATAAAGATGTTCAAGCTGCGGCGGCTAAAATTCAAATGGGATTTAGGAAGAAGAGGGCAAAAGGGTCGGATTCGAACGTCGCTAATACGAAACCTAGTCAAGTAACTGCGAAGGAAGTCAAATTAAATCCGGTGAAGATCGTAGAGGAGGATAGTAAGGAAGAGGTGATAGATATTGATCTCAAAGACCCTGAGGTCGAGAAAGCAGCTCTGAAAATCCAGAGCAGTTTTAAGGGGAAATTTGGAAAAAATCGCACGGTTAAGACGTCAGGAAAAGTATCTGGTGATTTGAGAAAGGAAGAGAAAGATACTGGAAAATCGTTAAGCCCAAGTAACACTCAACAGACTAATGAGGAAATTGACATAGATTTGAATGACCCCGAAGTTGAAAAGGCCGCCAAGAAAATTCAGAGTAGTTTCAAGGGGAAGTTTAAGAGGAGAAATGGTGAGTCTGATAAAAGTGAGAAAAAGGTAGAAAACAAGGCTATTGTAGGCAAGAACACTTGTGTTGAAGAGGAAATTGATATAGATTTAAATGACCCCGAAGTTGAGAAAGCCGCTAAGAAAATTCAGAGTAGTTTTAAGGGAAAATTTAAAAAGAAGCAGGTCGGTCAAAAGAGTGAAGAACCTACCGATCAGAACATTAATGTTAAAGAGACCAAGAATGTTACAGAAGAGGTAATTGACATAGATTTAAATGACCCCGAAGTCGAAAAGGCCGCCAAGAAAATTCAGAGTAGTTTCAAGGGGAAGTTTAAAAAGAAGGGAACCAACCAATCAAATCAAGTAAAGAATAAAGAGGTTTCTCCTGAGGAGGAGGAAGTCGATATCGACTTAAATGATCCGGAAGTTCAAAGTGCAGCTTTAAAAATTCAAACAGGATTTAGGAGAAAGGGAAAAGTCCGAGATGGTAGGTTGAAAGCAGATGCCAAACAGGGAGGAGGTGGGGGCACTAAGAAGAAAGAAATGGTCACAAGGAGCAAGGGGAATGGGTCGTCAGTTGAAGTAAAGACTGACGATAGTGGGGCTGCAGGTAGAAAGGGGATGGGTGCAGAGGTCAAAGGTCAGAGTTCACAAGTGGAAGACGTTGACATTGATTTGAGTGATCCAGAAGTTCAGAAAGCTGCCGTTCAGATCCAAGCTGGTTTCAAGGGATTGATGAGGAATAAACGGAAGGTGATTTGTCTCTCTAATCGAATGATCTGAGTACTCCTCTCCTGATGTGTGAATGCCTGCTGCAGTACTGGCATGCCTAGGCATCTTCTGTCCTTTGATGCATGATCTAGTTCAGTAATCGCCTTTAAAGTGGCTGGTTGTACTCTGTAAAAACGGACATGTGACCATTTGACCTTATTAACTCCCATTCCCATTTCAGTATGAACTAGTGCTGCTTTCTAAACCTACACCCTAGCAGTAGCGCGCGCAAGATTAACGCTTTGCTATTTCTAAATATATTGATTGTCAAATGTTTGGTTTGAAATATTAGCAGACGTTCCTCGGCGATCTGAAGCACCCATTATGACTCCTGACTGAAAATCGATTCAGTCTGGTTTTCTGGTAGTAAATTGTGTTTCCCTAGTGGAGACGGTTAATTGCAACACTGACACAACCAGCCGCTTTAAGTGAAGAGTCCTACGAGTCTTGTCGTATTCTGATGGTGTACTCATGACCTGTTTCGGTTGCCATAGTTACTTGTACCTTTTCGATCAGTCTCTTGATGTCTATATGGGTTGAATGTACTCTGCATGAATACGTGTAGCAACTCCGTTTAGCTGGTTTTGGATTTTCAAACCTATTTGGCCATGAAGTAAAATTCTGCTGAAAGCTACTCGTTTCTGGGCTTTTGAGGATCTAATCTTGTTGTACCTTTATACTTTATATATTATCTTTAATATCCTTGACTAGACTGCATACTGGTTGAGGGTTGGCTGATACAAGCACACATAGTCAATGGATGTTTATATGTATTTTTATCTTTCTTCATGTCATTTTCTGGTTGGAAATTTTAATAAATGAAAGTCTTATTTATTTGTTACTTAATTGAGCATGAATTGTAAACCATATAATATATATTGTGTAATATACTACTTTGTCATACCTTTATTCCTGCAATTCTCTATGGAAGCACTTTGTAGCTACCAGCTTGCATACATGTGTACAACTCCCTGCATTCCCTCCTCTCGCACTACACAAACACACACAAAAAAGGATAATTAAAAAATAATTAAATATATAAATTGTGATCAACCTAGGTACCCCCAAACCTTCTTTAAAGGGAACGTTTACTCTCTAAAGCCACTAGCAACATTTTCTTGCATTTCTTCATATTTTTGTTAAGTTTTCGTCTATTATGAAATTCCATAAGGTTAACTTATTTGTAGTTTCTTCTAAATGCTGTAACTTAACCTTTTATGAGGGACATAAAAAAAAATTTTTCTGAATATTTTTAGGGAACACTTTGGGAAGCCAGTTTCAAAGTTGATTCATTTATGTCGTTACATATACTCATTACGTTTCTTTGACCAACGCTTTTGTTTAAGTGGAACGTAAAAGCAACTCACGCCAACCAGCAGACTAGCTTTGTCTTTCTAGAGACATCAAAGCCTGTCTGAGATATATTTTTTACTTCAAAATTTGTCATTATTGTGTTTCATATTGTGCCCGCCATTTTATCTCCTTTCTGATATTATTTTTATAGCGTTTGAGCTCTTTACCTAATACCTAACAAGCTACTTATTGTTTCAATGGTTACTTTTAACCTTTACTCACCAAACTTTAACTTACTTAACTCTTGCACTCCTTAAAGTTACTTGCCTCTGCACTGATGCAATGCATTCCCTTGTGTACCAAATGTTATTCTTTAATTATATGTTATTTTCCTTTTTGGCTTCTTTCAAGCATTCTTATGAATACATTTTTACATATTTGGTGATATTTTGCACTATTGTGAATATTCATTTGCTGTAAATGATATCTCCTTCCCTTTGGTAAGTGAGGCTATAATTGATTTTTAAAATCAGAGAGGGAATTCTCACAAACTCTTTCTGTATTTGTTAAAGATGAAGGAGAAGAAGTGGGAGATGGGAGGTAGTTTAGTTTTACATTCAATGAAACCTAATGTGACTCTTTCACTAGCATTCACTAGTGTAACATTATATATACAAGCTATTCATAGGATCCTTCATCCCGAGTGGCTCCTTGTGTCAGTCAAATGACATTGCCTTGTTTAAACAGACGAGAGTCGCGAGAAAGAAACCTTGATAGTTGATCAAATGTCTGGTGAATTTCTTCACTTCAAGGAATTTGATAACATGTTTAGATTCAGACACACGAAGCAGACATGGAGAGAGAGAGTACTGGAAAATAGCCAAAAGGAGGCATAAAAGAAAGCCAATATTCTCAAAGTTTTGAATATTATATGATGATGTGAATAATATGCTTGAGGACAGGTTTCTTCAAAAAGCTACTCAGTAGTCCACCTCTCGAGTCTCGACTGTAATAATTTACTCGTGTGTCAGTTATCTACCTCTTGAGTCTCGACTGTAATAATTTATTTGTGCGTTTGTTATCCAACTCTCGATTCTCGACTGTAATAATTTATTCGTGTGTTAGTTATCCAACTCTCAATTCTCGACTGTAGTAATTTATTCGTGTGTTACCAGTCCGCCTCTCGAGTCTCGACTGTAGTAATTTATTCGTGTGTTACTAGTCCGCCTCTCAATTCTCAACTGTTATAATTTATTCGTGTGTACCAGTCCGCCTCTCGTGTCTCGACTGTAGTAATTTATTCGTGTGTTACTACTCCGCCTCTCGTGTCTCGACTGTAGTAATTTATTCGTGTGTTACTAGTCCACCTCTCCAGTCTCGACTGCAATAATTTATTCGTGTGTTACTAGTCCACCTCTCCAGTCTCGACTAGTAATTTATTCGTGTGTTACCAGTCCGCCTCTCGATTCTCAACTGTAATAACTTATTCGTGTGTTACTAGTCCGCCTCTCGACTGTAATAATTTATTTGTGTGTTTACTGCTCCCTCTGGATCTTCCTCCAACAGAAGGAAAATGTGGAATCCAAGTCGACAGAGGATGAACCGGGAGAGACCACCACAGAAGGAGAACCAGAAACAACAGCCGGAGAGGAATCAGCAGAGGTGACCGGTGATGATCAACAACAGAAGGAGGAATCCGAGGAGCAGCCAGGAGGCGACTCAGAAGAACAGAAGGCTGAAGGGGCAGAGGAGAAGACGAAAGGAGAGGTTGAGTTGTCGCAGGAGACAAAGGCAGAAGAAGAGGAAGAGGTGGACATTGATCTCACCGACCCGGAGGTAGAACAGGCTGCTCTGAAAATACAAGCAGGATTTAAAGGCTTCAAAGCAAGAAAAGAGGTACAAGTTTTATCTAGAAATAATTAAGCCTCTTGGTTTATCACTAATAAACACTGGTTGATACCCGGAAAATTGTTTTTTAAAAATAGTTTTGATAATTTCGGAAAATTGTTATTTAGGCTGCTGAGAAAACAAGCAGGATTGGTAGATCTCCATGGACAGAAAGGGGAGAGGGGAAATCCTTTTGTCCAAGCTAATGCATTTAGCCTCTTAAATTATGTATAGCTTATACAGTTGATGATGCTCAGAAGGCTTCCATTTTCAGTTTGGAAAAATTAAAGCTCATTTTTATTTAGTTGCAAATTAAAAAATTGACTAAGTTTTGGTCTTTAACAAACCTCAAGTTTACAAAATCAACTTAGTTTGCAAGGCTATCTTGGTGTTTTACTAGAAAAAGAAATGTGACAGTTGTGTACTCTCCAAATTGGTCCTTCTGTTTCATTTACAAATCCTCATTTGAAAACGGTTAAGATTTATTTCTCAATATTTTGTTTCACACCTTTAGTTGAAAGTAAAAGCAGATGCTCCTCCTACTGAGAAAGAAGATAGTCCTGAGGAGACTCCTGCTGCGGAACCTAAGGCTCCACCCACAGAAGAGGAGGCAGCACCGTCCAGTGAACAAGACCCTCCCACCGAGGGTGATGCTCCACCTCCTGCCGAGGAAAAGGAACCAGCTGCAGAAGAGGCCACTCCTGCAGGTGAAGTTCCACCCACTGAAGGAGATACCCCTCCTGCCGATGCAGATGCTCCGCCCACTGAAGCAGATGCTCCACCCACTGAAACAGATGCTCCACCCACAGAAACAGATGCTCCGCCCACTGAAACAGATGCTCCACCCACTGAAACAGATGCTCCGCCCACTGAAACAGATGCTCCGCCCACTGAAACAGATGTTCCGCCCACCGAAGGTGAGGTCCCTCCTACTGATGCAGACACGAAGACAGTGGAAGACCCTCCAGCGGAAAGCGGTGAGGAAAAATCAGCAGATGCATAAATTCATAGGTACACAGAAACAAAACTTAGGTCCTCTGTTTTTCTTTTCTTTCTTTAAATCAAGTTTATGATCATGGTGAGGAGATGATGAAGTGACTATTCTGTCAAGCTATGATTTTCGCAAGATTTGACCACACATGAAATGATCCATCAGCTGGGTTCTGATTTATACCACCTTCCTTTAAATAGCAAAATAACTCCCTTTAGAATATGCAAAGAACTAAAAGATTCACAGAATATGAAAGGATAGATCCATGCTCGAAAGAAATCCTACGCCCAATGTGTTTAGCCATGAGTTGGCTAACTTAAAGTGACATGTACACGATGAATGGAGTAACAATGTTCATTGGATCCTCCTCACATGTGATGATGGAGTTATTTGGAATCCCAATGTTAAAGTTCCTCTCTGACAAGAACATAAACCCCCTGAGGTTTCCTGTGCTTGTCCCTTCATCAGTATTCCCGAACATGTCCCATCAGGTAATCTGATAATGTTCCTGTACATTAACTCATAACATGTACAAGGTGATCTTTCTTTACGTTACATCATCAAACATGTTTAATTTTCATGAAGGATGCCTGGTAGGGTCGTTGGCAGTCTCGTCAAATCTCAAGCAGGCAGTTAATATCTGTTAAATCTTCTCTCTCATGTCTTTCAAATACATTTGAATAAACTAGAACCTACTACAAGTTCTTGAAGTCATTGGGAGGGGTGTCCATACCAACACTGACATATCTACTTCCAAGATAATCTTCCAAGTCTGTATAATTGTTGCAAATTTTAACTTTCCTGAAAATACTATTCATGAGTACCTTTTCAGAGGATTTGACCATCTAAATAATTTCCAGACATTGAGGAACGGTCTTGCGTCAGACAACAGAATTGTCTGTGCAGCGATAGGAAACCTTGCTACTGTGGTTGTAAGATGTTTGTTGATGATTGAGTGACCATTATTTAACCTCTAGCATATTTTGAAGTTGAGCAGGGATCTTAAGTTGGAAAACAGAATTGTCTGTGCAGCGATTGGAAACCTTGCTACTGTGGTTGTAAGATGTTTGTTGACGTTTGAACTGACTGGTCGTTATTTGACTCTCTAGCATATTTTGGGGCTACACTGATGGCCTCTCAAGCAGAGTATCATGCATAGAGAGAAAGTAGTTTAGTTCCCCCTCTTTATGTAAATGATCTTGTCACATGGTCTGGTATATCAAGCTCTCAAGGTGAAAATACCTCATTTTGATGATGGCACCAATCTCTCTTTTTCCAGTAATAACAGTATTCGCTGCTAAGGCACAGTGTCAAAATAGGAAAAGCTGCAGTTACTGCAACACAGCAAGGCTGCATCAATATCAACACAATAGAGATTATTTCTACAGACCACAGCTGTGTGCACGTTGTGTGAAACTGTGAGGCACAAAAGGTCCTAATCCTATAGGCAATGTAGCTGCTACATGATGATGCGCCATGCTACTCGGTGTCCGTGTTTTGACACAGTGCCTACAACTTATATGGTAACTGTTCTGTTTGTTATGAACTTCAAACATGCCCTTAATTGGTGAACTCCCTTTGTTGAATTAACCATGGATTTGTGCATGTCATAGGCTTGGTATCATTATCATCCCGGGTACGGGGAAGCATAGATGAATGGTGGGGGTGGGGATGGGGTGCAACTATTACAGCCGAAAGGTTTGATACATCGGGTCATACCACACATCTTCATCTTTAAAAACGCAATACTTATGCTCTTGAATTTGTTCTGAACCATCGATATCAAGCTAAAATTATTAATAGAGATGTAAACATTTGACAGATGCCGATCTATGCTCCTCCTCTCTCATAGAAATCCTTGCATATTTCCAAACTTCTTAAGAGTCATGTTATGTTCTGTATTTTTCTTGGTTTCTTCCATCACTTTATTTCTCATGTTTGCCCCCTTATGTATCCCTTGGAAAAGACGGGGAGGGCAGTACTATTTTAATGAAGATAAATATCTTCGTAGTACTTGAAGAGCAAAAGGGTACTCATAAAAACCGTAATTACTTCTGTTAATTCCTTGTAGTTTCTGCCTAAGATCACCTTGACTTTGTAAACCAAGTGTAAATGTGTTGATAAAAACTGAAGAAAGTTTATGAAACTGTTAAGATGTGTACATTTCTCCTTTATTTATTTA
The DNA here is from genome assembly GCA_020650975.1 of Apostichopus californicus. Taxonomy (NCBI): domain Eukaryota; kingdom Metazoa; phylum Echinodermata; class Holothuroidea; order Aspidochirotida; family Stichopodidae; genus Apostichopus; species Apostichopus californicus. The sequence continues at coordinate 21,523 of JAIPMN010002574.1, forward strand.
TTGATTCCTTTTCTTTTAAGAGCAAAAAGAGGGGATTGTTTGGTAGGAGGGGTGTGGAGAGGAGGATAAAAACTAAAGTGTACCCTCCTTTCTCCTCTCATGAAGAAATGAACAGGACTGTAAAACTCATAAATTCTCTGACGCTGTATCAAGGTTTCCTTGATTGGAAAGGAAGAAACTGATAAAATGTGTTCCCCTCTGCAGTCTGTAAAAAATCAACAGTCCAATGATGAGGGATGGAATATGGGGGGGGGGGGATGGGAGGGGTGGATTGGTTTATGTGCAACAATATATTATAGTCCTACTATGCGATATTGATGGAAGAGAGACATGGTACCCTATGCCCCTTGCCCTCCCCTCGGAATGAAGATACATCCCTTTAAGTACAGCCTTAAGGGGATGACAAATTCTAAGATTTAATAAAACAAAAACCAATCTAAATCACAGAATAATTAATACCAATCGTGCAGTGGTCCAGCTTCCATCTTGAGAGTTTGATCCTTTGCTGAGATACACAAATCGGAATTTGTTTGGATTATGAGTAAGTAGTGAACTGCTTTGTGACGTAATACAGGCAAAAGTAAATCAAAATGTGTGTTTCATTGCTTTTCACTGAATGGTACAGTTAGGACCCCCTCTTCACTTTGAAACCAACCAGGCGCGTATCCAGGGGGGGCGTTGGGGGCGCGCGCCCCCCGGGTAAGGAAAAGAGGAGAGAAAAAAGAGAAGAAAAAAGGGAAAAAAGGAGGGGGAAAAAAGAGGAGGAAGGAGAGGAAGGAAGGGAAAAGAAGAAAGAGAGAAAAAGGAGAAAAAGAGGGAGTAGAAGATAAACGCCAAGACCTCGGGAAGAGAAAGAGGAACAGTCATAATTACAGCGCTGATCCCTATTATATACACAGGGTAGCCAATGACAGATCGAGGATTACGGAGGGGACGTGCGCCTCACCCTACCCTACCCTTACACCGACAACTCCATTTTTGACGTTCCATTTTTCCTCTCTCACTAATGTATCTATATATATACTATATATGGTCGATCATAACGCGTGTGTGTGTATGGACGCCTTAAACAATTGTACAATTGTGCTATGGAACCAACTGTGGCTGGTCTTGAACTCGACCGAGTCGTCGGGGAACATGACGCATTTCGGGAAGGGGGCGACCGCCCCCCCCCCCCATCGAGCAAATTTTCTTTATGATATCGCTAGTAATTTCAAAATAGACAATGATTAGATGCAACTCAGGGGCGGATGCAGGATTTCTGACAGGGGGGGGGGTCTGACTGGTCCAGTCGCGCCCGAACGTAAGACTATCTAAGCGGAGCGCCACCATCGGTTGGCGCGGAGCGTACCAGAAAATTTTTGGCTTTACAAACCCCCAGATGGCCGGAAACGACACTTCCCGAGTATTCTAAGCTGCATGTATCTAGCCTGAAAATATGGATCTCATGTCTGCAATTTCTCAATTGATGAGAAAAAAACAATCTATGAAATATGGTAATACATATCAGATGAGTTGAGATGATACAAAAATCATGCCTTTAGTCCCCAATCCCCCTCCCGTTCAGTCACCACTGTTTGGTGCAGGGCCGGATCCAGGATTATGGAAGGGTGAGGGGGTTTGGCCTCTAGTGATCCTAGGGTCTAAGGGGCAGTGGCGGAGCTATAGGGGTATTGGTCAAGGGGGGCGAGAATGGTCTGTAGGGGCGCTTCCGACACTATCTAAGCGGAGCGCCACCATTGGTTGGCGCGGAGCGTAAAGAAATTTTTGGAGTAAAGATACACTCTAGATCGCCGGAAATGACCCTTTCCGGGCCTTGCTAATTTGCAGATACACGAAGAATAAATAGGTGTTATCGCCATTTGTCAGAAAATTACACCAACAAAATGTGACAAATGTCAATAGGTAGATGAGAGCGCAATAAAAAAGTCAATAATCGCGAAT
>JAIPMN010002575.1:0-28241 GCA_020650975.1 Apostichopus californicus
ATATTAAATGGCGGTGGAACTGTACTATTCAATATATTTGTTTATACAAATATGTTAAAAAATGTAGTGTTATAATCAGGGTGAAACCAAATGAAATATCTTAATTAGTACGTTTATATAAATTGTTATCATCAAGGTGATAGTTTAAAGGCGGACAGAATAATACCAAAATATCCAAAATTGATAAACTTTACATTTGTAGGTTACAGAAATTGTAAATAGGTACCACAAGTAATTACTCAAAGTGATAATGGAGCGATGGTGTTTGGAGAAGATTTATAATAATATTTTTAAACTGCCAATGTACTGTTTGTTAACTTACAAAGATTTTTTTTAATTTTTTACCGAAAGCACCGTTTTCACATATATCCTTAAAAATTTAATACCCACCAAAGAGTACACACACTTTATGTAACACATGCAAGAAAGGAAGAGCGGAGGCTTGGAGAGGGGCAGATATAAAAAAAAGTGAAGGTTTCAAAAACATTGAAACCCATCTCAATGTGAAAAAAAGGACGGATTTTAATAAATAGCACATTTTCCAATACTAATAGAATATATAAAGATGTATTAAAATGATCATACTGAAATTCGAATGCTACTTATTCTTAAATATTTATAAGTGGTGATGTAGGTTCATTCAAACGTTGATATAAGACAATTTAAATGAAAGACAACCTGAGGAACCATTAATCAATGATAACCATAAAGAGTTGACAATGGAATTGGGAAGGGGGGGGGGGCGGTGGAGGAGTTGCGGGGGGAGGGACAACAGTGATGAGTTTCAAATGACAATCTCCATCAAAATATAAATCCAGCTTTCATATTGATTGCCAAGGTGGTTTTCTTGGCATGAGACTCACATCACCTTCATTGTAAGTACAAAAAGAATAGCTTCATTCATAAATAATGTATGCATATATATATGTATAGAATGTTTTGTTTAATAGGCACCAGAGAAAGCACCAAGCAAGGAACAACACCAATAACTGTAGTAAGGTGAAGTACTAGATTACTTTTTGGTAGCACTTTTTAACCCTCTATCAAATGTGTAATTTGTCCATGCATCCATCCTCACCATTCATACATCCAGCCACCCATCCATCCATTTCACTCAAATATCCATCCAACCACTTCATTCATTCATTCCTCCACCCAGTTCATCCATCCATCCATTCCTTCAAATCGTGAATTCATCCACCAAATTCATTCATCCATCCATCCATCCACTTCACCCTAATATCCATCCATCGAACTCTTTCTTCCATCCACCCAGTTCATCCATCTAATCCACTCTTTCAAATCAATCATCCATCCATCAAAGTTTGTCTATCCATCGAACTCTTTCTTTCCTCCACCCAGTTCATCCATCTATCCACTCCTTCAAATCGTTCATCCATCCATCAAAGTTCGTCCATCCATTCATCCTTCACCTCTATCATACATTTCATATGTACTATTCTGTGACCAATATGAATGTTAACCCAGTTATAACCATGATAGTCAATCATAAAAAGAACCATCCTCCTCACCGTCGCAACCATCTCAACCTTTGACAACCCCCGTCGCCACCCCCACGCCACCCCCAACCATATTAAACTTTGCATAAATCACTCCATCAGAATTAAAAAACTGACTACAAACATTCACAACTGTATACAGAAATCACAAATAAAATAAGCATTTTTTTCGAGTGTACTACTTAAACACATCACATTGCAATTCTCAACCTGAGACATTGATGACCTTTAAAAAAGTGTAAATTGTCAAATCTTTTTCAACAACTTCTTTTTTTTAACAACTCAGAAGAAATGTAGAAACCTGGAGTAGAGAGGAAATCTTCTCATAACCACTTCACCTCCAGCTTGTACTTTTTTCTGTTGGGTGTTGCTATTTTAAATGTCTTGGTAAATTTCTCAGGAGAGAATCTACATGAAGATATGAAATATTATTTTTACAATAAATACTTCATAGTTTATGACAATCTAAACGAAACCAAGTTTGATTTTTTTTTTGTCTGTTGATTCTTTTTTTGGTGTAAATAACGGAACTATGAACTATTCTTGACATTTCTACCTACTTGGAATGGATAATGTGGTTATTTATTTACAGTGTATATGCAACTTAAGCGTAAAACATATCGATCAGAGTAAACTATGTCATATACCGTAGAGGATGCTCACTACACACTGAGCGAGCAGAAATGCTTCGGTTTAAAAAATATCACAAAATATATGGAAAAAATATCACAAAATATATGGAAATAAATATCATTTTGAAATTAACCTAAGTTAAGACGACTGACATATACCCCACTGTTAATAATCAAGTCGAAAACAAACATGGCATTCACACCAAAGGCCAATTTTTTTCCTTGTTTTAAACCAAGATGTTCACAGAGATAAAATCAGTCTCTTTCATCCATTTTTTCGGAGGAATTTGATAAAAGTAAGGACGACATCATGTAGTTGAATGGTCAAACTAAATCACGGAGCAAAATCAACCTTTGACCTTTTAAAGACGGTTGGTTTCCTAGCATCGCGAAGTACCACAAAGTTGCACAATTAACAACCCACCTGTATGCATATATATTGTCAACTTTGAAAGATCAGTTCATAAGTTTTCAAGTTTCCATGATGACAAATGCGGTCTTCACTGAAGTTTGACACCAACAAACAACACATATTTTTGCTACGCCACAGATTCCCTTTAAATCAGACAAAAACTACTGAAAAATATACATATATGCAAATATTTAGAACCGATTGGCACCATCAGTTTTTCCATCGCCAGTATTCCTCGAGAAACGAAAAAAAAAGAACTGAGAACACCACATAACTAGTTTTTCCCCACACCCGATACCATGGAACTTCCTTAATGACTGCTGTAACACCGACAAAGTGCTTCTTCACCTTCCCCGTCTGTGACCTAAACTCATTTTGCTGACCATTAAAATAACCAGAAACATTCATGACACCATCAATTGTAACTATAGTTCTCGGATATTTCTTTCCGGGATTGATTGAACATGTTATCCCTGTCATCTTTGCTTTTCTTATGACCTTTTATGTGACCTCCGACTGACCCTTTGGTCCCCTCGGTTTGTCTTCCTTGTGACCTGTTGTCACCACCGGGTTTCGATTTGTTGCCTCCTCTTTCCACCCCACTCGTTCCACTTTTACCTCGGGTCTTATCTTGACTGTTGCCGCTGTTACCATGCTGCTGTCTACTGCTGGTGCCTTGTGCTCTCATCCCACCGCTGCCACCAGTGTTATTTCTACCCGCTGCAACCGCACTGGAATTCTGTCTACCACCGTCGTTCGTACCTTTTCCACTCGGACTTGGGCTCCTGCTACGCCCTGAAAAAGAAAAAAGGGAAGGAATTTGAAAGGAATTCTGTGAATCCCCCCTAATAAAAAAAATAATAAAAAAACTGCCTTCCTACTCCTGATAGTTTTTTTTTAGAACCTTTCCATCTATCGTCTCCTTCCTGTTCTATTGGCACCAAAGGCAAACAAGTTGAACAGGTATTCATAATAAAGCAAAGAACAGTCACAAATGATTTTAGCTTGATAGTTTAGTCAATGCTCGAATGGCTTTCAAATTCATCATGGAACGTACTACACTGAGAACCCTTTCCTACAGCTGTGTTGTTTAAATTATGGTTGCCACAATCTTGCCTTGATACCATTCGCAATCTAGATCTTTCATTTTACATGCTTTCTACAAAAAAATTAAATGTTCATATGTGAGACACATCATCCTAAAATTATTTGAAAGAAATAGTGCAATATAAACACAAAATAACTTCTTTCACAGTATGAACTGGAATAGGTCTGAAATAATCGAGAAATAAACACAAACCAACAAAACTAACATCAAAATGGTAGTTTCTGCAGAATTTGAGAATTGGAAAGCGACTGTTGTCATTCTTCAATTTTTGAGGGTTTTTTTTTCTCTTTCTCATTTTGTTTCATTCCACATTAGTTAAACCAAAAGGACAAAAAGATATTTTCAATTTTCCTCTGTATGAATAAATTCAAAAGCAAATATTTTGATTTACAGAATAAAAAAGAACTTCTCTCAGATGTCTACATAGAAAGCATATATAATTATGACATAATTTACCAAGCTTTTGCCAACAATATCTTGCTTTTATATTTCCTTTTATCTATCTAGTAGATATTCCAGCTCACAACATATTCACCATGGTAGCATCATAATTCACTATTTTATGTCAAAGACGGTTATAAAGATGCTTTATCTAATCACTTGCCAAATGCACACATGTGTTTTAACATCTTTCCTGGTAATTTCTCCTCGGGGGAAAAAAACCCTCTTTACCGCAAACCTCCAGTTAAATCATCATGCAATATTCATTTCCCATCTCTAAAGCCATGCAAGGATCTTCTCAAATTGAGTGGAATGGATTCGCTAGTTCTCCTTAGCAGTAAGTTCAAATAGGTGTCTTTCTAAGTAATTAGACAGCAGCAGAATCGTTTGCATTTCATCAAAGCCCTCGGAAACGCTTTTTACGTGTCATCGCAGGCTTCTTTCAGACGGTATTCTCGTCAATGAGTTAAAAGATGCAATCAAAAACTACAGTTTTTTACACGAATCGACCAACCAAAACTTTGACCCGGCCTCTTAATTGTACCAAAAGCTCAATGACTCGACTGCAGTCTTTAACGATCTATTAGGCAAATTCGGTAAGCTATAGGGTAATTAAGAAAGGAAAGGCACGTCTTTGCATTTTTTACGGGGGTAATTTTCTTCCCATTCCTCAATTTAGAAGAAGAAGGGTACACTTGTCATCCCCACATTGGCTGTTAGATGAATAAATAAATTGGTGAGTGACTGTTCCCTGACGGATTTAATGCCAGAAATGAGTTGGCTGATTCATCAGTTGATTGAAAGGAAGAGCACTCTGTATTATCTCAACCGTCGAAGAGCTCTTAAAAGTCAACATTTTAGACAAACAAAATAATTACCAAAAGCTATGATCATGCGCAGTGCAACACAATGGGGAGTGTCTTCTAAATATCGAGTAGGGAGTAGTATGTTTTTTTTCAAGTCGAGGCAGGTTAATCTGTCTGTTACATTTATATAAAAAAACATTTGAAATGCAATATTCTAAATGGACTTATTTCATATTTATAAGATGTATCGCAAATATATGCACGTTATTATGGTGTTCATGTTATTTTCATTTTTTTTTCGATTCCAGTGAAAGGAAATTTATATATCTTGTTCATATATCAAGGCAGGTTAATCTGTCTGTTACATGTTCAACAACAAAAACATGTGAAATGCAATATTCTAAATGGACTTATTTCATATTTATAAAATGTATCGCAAATATATGTACGTTACTATGTTGTTCATGCTATCTGCATTTTTTTTTTTGATTTTCGATTCCATTGAGAGGAAACTTATATATCTTGTTCATATATCAAGGCAGCTTAATCTGTCTGTTACAATTTTTTTAAAACATGTGAAATGCAATATTCTAATTGGACGTATTTCATATTTATAAATATATCGCAAATATATGCACGTTATTATGTTGTTCATGCTATCTGCATTTTCCAGTGATTCCAGTGAAAGGAAATGTATATATCTTGTTCATAAATTGAGGCAGTTAAATCTGTCTGTTACATTTTTTTTTTAAAACATGTGAAATGCAATATTCTAAATGGACTTATTTCAAATTCATAAATGTATCGCAAATATATGTACGTTATTATGTTGTTCATGTTATTTTTTTATTTTCGATTCCAGTGAAAGGAAATTTATATATCTTGTTTATAAAGCGAGACAGGTAAATATGTCTGTTACATTTTTTTTTTAAACATGTGAAATACAATATTCTAAATGTGAAAGGAAATGTTTATATCTAGTCTGATTAATATTATACAGTTGTACCGAATAGATAGCTAAACAGAAAACTCCAGGGAACAATATCGTAAGGGGGGAGGGAGGAGGGGGTGGTAAGGGGTAGGGAGGAGGAGGGTGTCTATTGAAAAAACTCCCAATCTCATTGTCTTGTCCTTAACTGTGAGATCAAGTTGATTGTATGTTACATGTTTTGTCCGGCTAACGCCAGAAAGTGGAGCTCAGAAGGTGGTCAGTAATATCAACATGGTAAATGTTATTTAACAAGTTTTTTTTTCCTATGATAATCTTTTCATTGATTTATCTTGTCATAAAATGCACCCAAAATGCACAATTTTTTTTCCGGTTTAGATAAATGGTTTGAATATTAAAAAAGACAAACAAAACATTTCCAGTGACTCTTACCCGAGGCCATCACAAAATATGTTAACCAAATTTGAAAAATTGTCATATTTTTGGCCTTTCACAATACTATTGAGGATGAAGTGTTTGACAAATGTATATCTCACTGAAGCCTAAATTGCATCGTTAACTTGCTCCCACGAACTTCCGTGAACGTTATGACAGATGGAGAAAATCAGCCTCAAAGTCAAATACGATTTTAGATGAAGTACCAATCTTTCACCACTACAAAAATGTCATACCACAAATACATCTTAGACCCAGAGTAACTCAATTCACAAATCACCGTGAAATTACTGACTACTGTTAAAACAAGCGTGTTTCCTAACATCAGAACCTTTACTTCGCAAATGGTAGAGTCCAAAGGAAGCAGTGATGGGTGTTAACCTGCTGGATGGTCAACAGGGGGAGGGGGGGGGGGGTGTGCAGTGCTAAAATGTTACCAGTTAATAGGCTAGGGGTAGATGGAAAAGTGCAATACAGTAGAGTTGAGACAGTTAAGAGATGAGCTCATTAAATTCAAGGGGTGTGGTTTTTGCTCTTTACTGTACCAGCACATTTCACCATATTAGGGGGCGGGAGGAATTTTCGCAGTGTTCGAGAGACAGAACTTTGTACGGATGACCGAGTAGAGCCAATAGGAGATAAGCTATAGTACATGTATGACGTCAACTAATGGAGCGCAGCTGCAACAAGTCGCTTCAATTCGACGGGAGTATCCCCCAGCCCGTATTGACACAGTTTCGACACGGTTCGTGTCCAGAGGCGTGCCGCTGACCCAAATTGGGACTACTATTGGACATCACTTTGGCCTGTCGAGCAATTTTTAACCAACATTCGAAAAGGTTGATTTCATTATTGTGAGGTGCTTTGAAGGGTGTATACATTACCGCTACACTGTAAACGGCTTGAACTACGGCGAAGACATATAAAAGATGGGCCAAAACCCTGCACATTCTAGCTTTGAATAGCGACCACCATCTTGGACTGACTTTGCTTAAAGATAAATTGGGTCGTCTAATTTGATTTCCATCGACGTGAATTCTGTGAACCTGGAACATAATACGACAAGCTCTAGGGCTAAGAATAGAAGAAAGAAGTGATTAACAAATCTTATCCCACTTTTACTGAGCCAGCTGCAGAAGGGGAATAGAATTTATTTTCATTTTGTTCTTGTTTTTTGGTCAATTTAAACATAAAAATTGTTCACATGTAATCAGTATCTCTACACGATGATTTTTGTCTACAAAAGTAAAAAAAATTCAAAAATTTCAAAAACGTTTCAAAATTAATTTCTGAAAATTACAAAAGGGAAAATAATTTAGAGTTTATAGAAAATCATTTTTCTTTAACGTTTCTAGTAAAGCTTGAACTGTGAGTTTGGTCTTTTGGGAGACATTCCAGACATTTCAGGAAAATTATTTCAAAGTAATTTCATATCTTGAAATGGAAGTTAGACAAAGAAACTGTTAAAAAGCAAATAGTTATGAAGATAAACGAAAGAGATTCATGAGAGACAGAGAACAATAGTTCCTTTTGTTCCTCTCTTTTGTCCCTTACCATTCACTCGTACGCATTCTTCTTTGTGTCTGGCATTCCATCCTTTCACCTTACAAGCTTTACTGCAGTAATAGACCTCCTTACATCGAGTACAGGCCGACAAACGCACCCCTAGTGTTCTCCCGCACTCGTAGCAGTATTTGAACAATGGTTTCCTAGGAAACGGGCAAAATAAAAACAAGATGTGAAAAAATTTCAGGCCTGATAAAAGCGAATATCATTATTTCGTCTAAAGTTGACCTGTATAAACAGTCAAGACTTATTTCGAGTCCTACGTCGTCCATCTTAGACTTAACGACGACTTTATTTTAAGACGACCACTTGGACATGAAAATCCCCATTTAATCCATTTTAACCCTGTACTGGATTTTCTCTGTCGACATGATTTGATGCGAGTGTTTGACAAATGAACCGAAAGAATTCATAAAAACAAGTTTTAAAGCTAAGTATGTTTCCTTGGGTTGAAATTGAAGCTTTAATAAAAAAAAATTAAAAAGTAAGAAAACAGACCAGAATTAAATTTGTACAGATCTGTTTAAATTTTATGGTAGGCACCATCTTTCTTGTACACAAAAGACTTTCTTGCTTTGGAAAAAAATCTCTATTTCTTTAAGTTTGTTGAATTTATTCATACTGCACTGCAACATAGTATTATATCTGTGTTAAACTCTCCCGTTAGCAAGAACAAAACGACGAAACCTGATCTGTAAAGTGTTTGTTAACAAATTAAAATTTCCGCTTTGTAGATGTTGAAATAATATTCAAACACTAAACTGATAACCATCTTCAATGAAATGTGCAGATAATGCCACAAGAATGAATTCGTTGGTAGAAAATATTTGGAGCACGTTCTTACTCTCCAGTGAGACAACAATTTAAAGATGAGTCACAGCAGGTCAAATTTGGGGCAACCCTCCCATCGGAGGGCCACATCTGACCCATAAAGAAGGCTCAAAAGATCTAATCCTGGCAAATTTCTTTTAACTTTTGAAAGTCATTTTTGGGTCAACCAGTGTGGTGGATAAATATTCAATGTTATCGTTGGTTGATCACGGTTTCCCACAAGTGATCTAGTAGCAGGGATGTGCTCAGGAATATTTGAGTGCCGGGCAGATTGTGCGGTAGTGTCATCCACACCCTGGGATCTCATGGGTGGGGTACCCCCTCCCCACTGGACAAATTTTGCACATGAAGTATGCTTAGCTGGTGCTATTTTTCCTTTTCTGTGCCATGTATCCTCCCAAATTTGGTTATGGTAAAATTTGTTAAATTATCATCAAAAAAGTGCCAGGCGGAAATGTTTAATTACTGTTTGTGCTGGGTGGCACTCAGAACTGCTGGGCGCAGCCGCCCGGTGCCGCCCAGTGTGAGCACATCCCTGTAGTAGGTGAACAGTACATGATTGTAGCTAGAAATCCCTTCAGTATTAAACTTTTTGGGACATGTCAACAAAATAATGAATCAAGGGAAGGTGTAAAATAGTTCATAAAAGTAGATATTTTTCTTTCTTTCCTTCAAGTTTCATAAAACCTTAACAGCAATATTAACTCCCTTTTTACTTTTTTTTGTCCCCTTTACCTGACTTTGCTGTTTCTCCTGAATATGACAGTATGAAATGAAATGGAAACAAAATGGTGGAAGATGTCAATTATGAAATGAAATGAATAATGTCATGAATAAACATTAATATGATAATGAATAAACATGGACAGTAATGAATATGCAACTTGTTTCCACAGTTAAGTTGTACGGATATATCCGTAAAGTGCATATCCATGAACAAAGAGAACACACTTGCTGCGCAAAGAAGAATATTTTGTAAAAGGGATATAAATAAATTGCATTGGCAGAAAGCAAAACATATCAAGATGGTGATGGAAAATATGAATGGAACTATTTTTAGAAAATATCATGGTACTGAATAAACATAAGCTATAAACAATTATCCACATATTTGCTCATGAATAATCATTGGCAACAGTCTTGTTTGTGAAAGATATTTGCAATGAAAACTGCTTTCTTTTGTTTTTTCATAGAAAATCAATATTGAATTTCTGTCAGATAAACTTTTAATTTTTATGTCTAACTGGGATATATTAAGGTGCAATATAGTTCATATGCAAATACTTACATCAAGAACATAAGGATGTTAAGGTACACAAATGATGATAAAAAATGAACATGAAAAAAAATTCACAGTACTAATGAATAAACATGTCAAACAAATAAGCCCTGAAGTGAATAAACATGACAATGAATAAACATGACAATGAATAAACATAAACATGATTTTCACTTAACATTTAACTAGAATGTAAATTATGAAACTTTAAATGGGAAGGATTATGTGTTACTAATAGAATGAGGTATGTAAAAATAAACCTTCATAGATAAAAATATCTATGACACAAAGTCATGAAAAACCTAAATTGATAAAAAAAAAACACTATATATATAAGAAATAAAGAAATACTTTCTCATAATTTGCAGCAAAACTTTAACAGTAAAAGTTAATAAACTGCAATATAATTTGATCATAATGAGGTTTACTGTGTGTGGCAAAGGTAAAAATAATCTTTAGGTTTCTTTAATTACAGACATGCTGTTTGAAGAAAGCCCATCCAGTGTCTTGTAAGTCAGTGCAAAATAAAAAGAAAAAAAACATTCCACAAAGACAAAGAACCTAAACTAAAAAGTTCTGAAAAAAAACTATTAAAAACAAGAAAATTTTCATAAGACTTTCAAAGTTGATGTAGAATTAGTCACCTGAGTATTGGCTCCCCATTTTCTTTATCGACCAGCGGTTGGAATTGTCCGGTGTTGTCTTTGATGACCGAATGAAAAACGACCTGTTTGCCACCTGCCGTTTCCTGAAGACTCTCGGAGGAGCTCCCCGGGGCGCTTTCCTTGCGAGCGCCGGCCTTAGCCGTGGCCATGATAGACTTGGTCGGAGACTCCAGACGGGCACCGGCCCCTGTGTACAGGAAATCCTGGCTGGGGCTCACACCTAGAAGGCGAGGAAAAAAAACGGGATAAAATTGGAAAAATATGACTTTTTGGAAATGAAGGACGGGGCCTTCCGGGAAGCGGTACGTGGTGAGACTGACCTTCCATTCGAGTGTGAAGTGGTCCTTGAAGAAAAAATATCAGGGATTCAATTTTTTTACCCTCACCGATTTTGGAATATCTGACAAAAAAATTGCGAGCAGAAAAAAAAATATGATCGCAGAACTTCAGATTGGGCAGTTGAAGGGTGGTTAATGAAAGAAACTTAAAAGTGAATAAAAAGAAGGCAAGAATACTTTATATATGAAGAAAGATATTGAATAACATTTTACGAGGTAAAAGAATTGTTTTAAAACTGCATTTTGTGTACAATTTTATGGAACAATTTAGTGATAAATAACACTAGTGTAAAGTTGAAGATAAGGTTCCAGAAAAACATAATCTGTTGCTTGGGTCCATCCAACTTTTAGTAGGAAGCAGTAAAAAATTATGTATAAAATTCAGAGGCTTTCAAATACATAACACAAAATAGCATAGCATAGCCTTGCATAGCATAGCCTAGCATAGAATAGCATATCATATCATAGAATAGCATAGAATAGCATATCATATCATAAAATAGCAAAGCAAAGCATAGCATAGAATAGCAAAGCATAGCATTGCATAACATAACATGCATAATCAACATAACATTGCAAAACTCACTAATAAGGAGCTGCCACACAAATCCAGTAATGTGTAAATAAATATTGCATGGTGCACACAAATTGAAACACAGTTACAACATCAGCATTTTCCCCCATCCCCCCACCCATCCCCCTCACCCCATGGCCAGTCAATTTTTCATAGATTTAGGGCATAATGACCTGACCATCATCATTTATTACTCACTGTCTTTAGTTTTTCACACCCACCCAAAGAAAAATGTTTGTGGAATGAAAAATAATGCACAACTATGCGGACTTGATATCAAAATTTTACAAATACATTTCCTTCTTGTGATTCAGTAATTGCATAATTACATTGTTTCATCAAGCAAATTAAACTTTCCACTTTTCAACAATGATGATTTTAAAACTTTGCTAATGCTACCAATGGCACAATTCTTCTTTTCTGACTCATCCGTCCATCTCTAACGCTTGCTAAATCCCCAATTTTGCATTTATAATAAACATAAACTAATAAGACACTTTCCCAATTCTGTACATACAAAATTCTGATGCAAATAAAGATGTCATTGAATTAAAACCAAGAAAATGTTCCTTCTCTTGTTTTGGATTTCATCAGTTTTATCAAAAAAATCTTCTCCCAAATTCCTGAAACTTTCTTTTTTAATTTTCATGACTTACTCCTCGTCCCTTCGGTGGCCTCGTGATGCAACCTCTCCCTCTCCCTCTGGACTGCCGCTGACCGGAGGATGTTCCCCAGATGAGCTAGTAACTTCCTCCTGGCGTTGTAAGTGTCACGTTCGTTGTATGTCAGAGCATGGTATGGCATATGGGCTATTCTTTTATCCTGCAGTGGAATCCATATGTACAAAACTTGTCAAAGTTGTTTTACTTGTCAATATTAAAAACCTTCCATAACCTTCGATTATATATTTATGTATATTTGGTTAATTGGTTAATTAAGTCTGTTAAAAGTTTAGAAATGAGGGAACGACAGCAGGTCCATATTAATAATCATAAACATCTCATACTAATCTTTAAGAAAAAGAAAGAAAAAAAAAGGTCTTGGTTTCATTTTTAAATGAGGAGGCAGATTTACTGTAGGTATAACTATTAACGAGGCAAATATTCGGCCTGAAAACATACTCGTAACTGGTTTGCGATCTGTTGCAGTAGAATGTGGGGATTAAGCGGTGAAATAATTTGGAAAACGTCACGACACCTATTGTATATTATTATAATTATGGACCACCGTGAAATAGAAATGTTATCTGAAGGCACTTAATGAAGGTTATTCATGAACTTACTAAACAAAGGTACTTAATGAGTACCCAAGTCAGCTGTTAAGGAGTCGGTTAATTGTCAACTAGCCTATTAATACAGATCAGAATTGACTGCTCAAATTTGACATATTTGGCAGTAGAGTTTGGCATACATTTGACAACAAGAAATATTATGGGGTAACAAGGTACATTATGGAGGGTACTAAATGTGTACTAAAGTCAGCCGTTTAGCTGGCTGCCAACATGTAAGATAGCCGATTGACACTGACCTATGAATGCTAATATTTGGCCGAATGAGACATATTTGGCATTTAACTTGACAGCATTTTGGTACTTTTTGGCGACAAGACAAACTAAACTGAAGATACTTAATGAGGACTAATAGTCAGCCGTTTTGGTGGTATCTAGCTTGTAAACCGAGTTCTGTTATGTGCCAAATTTGGGCAGAATTTCACATATTTGGCAATTCTTGGCAAATTAGGGGACAAGAGAAAAAAATACCGAAGAAATAAACTGAGGACACATAGAATAAATCTAAGGACATAAGAACGGACAATAAAATTGGACAATCATCTGTCTCTCTTCATGTGTCCTTATATTAGTTTGTTTAAATATCTCAGTTAGCCTCTGATGAAGATCCTGCTAGGATCAAAACATCGGGACCTAAAACTTTTACATATTTAACTACACAAGATTTTGTGCGGTAGATTAATAGTTAACTCTTTTTCTCTCTATGGAATAAAAAGAGGGGTACGAAGAATAAAAATGTGCTTAAATAAGATCATTCCTCCCTAAACAGCCACAATCAGAATTAAGTACAAGAAAGTAAAAGAGATGGTTTTATTTAAAACTAGCAGGTTGAAAGGTGTGGCCCTTGCTGGTATGAAAGCATTAAAGATCATATTTAAAATTGTACGTAATAAATCAACATGACAATTTCCATGAACCACAACAGCCCTGATTGAAAAGAGAAAAAACAAACGCAAAAACGTTGCTGTTGTTTTACTTCTCGAGGCACATTTCCAGATTGTTGTAACTAATGTATGGGATTTTGCTTCAGTGTAACAATTTCTTGTAAAATTTGACAAAATTACCATTTCCTTTGCAAAACTGGAAAGTATCATGTTCATTATACACACTTCAAAAACAAAGCGTTTGAAACTTGGGAGCCATAAACTACCACGAGCGGCTGACTCTTAAACCAAGACATACCGCCACCGACTAAAACGAAATAATAATAGTACTATTTATGGAGAGTTTTAACTGTAAAGTAAGGTTGTGGTGACACTTTTACTGCCATTATTGCTGTCAGCCCAGAACTTTGACTTAATGTGATACGAGCAAAACGGATAAAGGGGTTATTTATTATACGCAATTAATGAAATTGCTATTCTCAATTGACTTGGCCAGCTGGTGATTGATTTACTGGTCAAGTGTTGGTATGTGCAGTCATAAATCTGAAAAGTTTAGCAATATCTATGTCCTTTATAGCTTTTAAATTGTAGTTTCTTTTTTTATTGGGGGGGGGGAGGGGTGATTACCATATTTGAAATATGATGTAGGCCTAGCCTATTTAATGTACAATAGGTGTGTATACTAACTCTCTGCAGACATGTGCTTCCATGTTAATGATGTACACTCCCTGTTGATTGTATAATGTACATATAAGTATATCTAGTTTTGCATACATTGGTAACAGTGATCCAAGTTACTTAAGCTGATATCTCAACTGACTGAATAACTTTGGCCGAGAAGGGACACTTCACTGTGTTTTGTATGGAACAAAGCAACCAGTTACTTTTACAAATATGTTTGCAAGGACCATATGTTACATTAATACACTATGGTAGTACCTCTTGTTCAAATACTTCATCGTAATTGTGACCCTTTTGGCATTCCATAGTTTCATAATTTGAATATAGTTGCGTCAACCTTGAAATTATGTAGAGGAATGGTGGTGGCATTGCATGTTATTGCAACCTGTGATATTTCTTTTAATCTAATGCTTTTGGATTTAATACCTGTTATCATTTCTCTCTTTTTATTTTTAATAATTTATCTATTTATTTATAATTTTTTTTGTTCTTTCTGTGCTCGTTTTCTTGCATAATATGACTCCAAACCAACTCACAAAACTAAGATGTGATCCACCTACAAAGCTCACCTGGTTAAACATCCAATATGCGTAGTCTACAGCCGTTCCCATTTGTTTCTTGCTTCCCACTGGCACGGGAGCTAAGATATTGGCACCAGCGTCAACCAATTTATCGATCTACGTAACGGAAGATTTGAGGAAGAAAAATAGCACAAGTTTGAAGACACGCAAGAAATTCAAGATTGTAAGTTTTCTCACGCTAAGACGTACAAGTTTATACTCCACAACAAATTCAGACAATTTACCAAATACAACTAGAACTTTTAAAGCAAGCTGAGCTACAGCTAGCAAAATATTTACATAACAAACCAATTTTTGAAGAATGAATCAATTATTTGGCAAGTACAGGATACAGATTTTTTTTTTACAATAGACCTTGGCAGTTCTTTTAAATATTAATTTCATGATCGCATTCCTCTGTATGAAGTTCACTTGCCGAGACTCAAGTCCTGAATCAATACTGGACGAATAGTTTATAACAGAGAATGATTTATCAAGTATCTTATATAAAAATGCTATGCAAAAAAAGAAGAGATTGCT
Source organism: Apostichopus californicus (assembly GCA_020650975.1). Classification (NCBI taxonomy): domain Eukaryota; kingdom Metazoa; phylum Echinodermata; class Holothuroidea; order Aspidochirotida; family Stichopodidae; genus Apostichopus; species Apostichopus californicus. The sequence continues at coordinate 15,510 of JAIPMN010002575.1, forward strand.
TAACCGATGCAAATATGCATAACAGGTTTTGGTAAACAAAACCATAGTGCTTTCAGCATTTTATAATAAACCAACAACATTAAACGTTAAACGACATGAAAATTAATATGCAAATTATGTCAACTCTAAATTATTCCCAGGTTACTAATGAATGTCTCTTAATTAAGACAATTTTAAGAGGAACTCACCAAAGCGATTCTTTGAGATGGCTCTCTTCTGAATTCGTACCTGGTGTTTGATGCGATGCATAGTGCACTACCGGTGTGGTATCCCAGGGGGAGGCTCGGGTTGGCTCCGAAACGGAGCAACTCGTCCACAGCCTGAGGGTCGAATGCAATATTACCATGATCATCAGTAAATATGATATGTACATATATGAATGAAGTCTATCTAAGGGAACCATATAAACGACAGTCGTTCGCAAAAATTTTGCCACACCTGAGGATTGGGAAATCATTTATTACGGTGGTTGCAAAAGATCTTATATTTTACCGTAAATTTCATGAGTTTGAGATGGGAAGGATATTATCTAATGGTATAACGGTTTAATGGAGGGCATCAGTATTTCAAATGTGCTATAACAACTTTTACAATTCCATTTACTGCCGATGTTAGTACAGTTTGATTCACTGGGCAAGCTGAATTGTTCCATTTCACCCAACTCTTTGTCTGGAAATAATTTGGTTGGTGAAAGATATTTGTAGAAAGACATTTTTGCTTGCTAACATTTGGACACAGAAGATTCATTATAACTAGTTTACTGACTGTTACTTGGTTTAGTGCCACTGGGCCAAAAAGCCAGAATTTTAGTGCCTTTGGCCTCAATGAGTAAAGAGTTTTAGTGCCACTGGCCTAAAAAAGCAAAGGGTTTTAGTGCCACTAGGCCAAAAAGCCAAGAGTTTAGTGCCACACATTGAGACTGTGGGGAGAGCAAGGAACTGGGAAGGTCAGAAGTTTCAGATAATTAATACTTTTTTCACAAATTCAGTGCTGTGACTGAGTGGATAAAGGCGCTGGCATTTGAAGCAATTGGGAGGTTACATGGTTCGATATCGGGCCGGGTCATAGTAAGGTGGGTTTTTCATCCAAGAGCATCTACGGTATTCCCATCTGAAAGGACTTTTCTAAATTGAAAAGGTTCCACTTTTGAGTTAAACTGTTGAATTGGAGGCCAACGGGACATGAAAGTTGTAATCCGTTAGCCCTTGCGACATTTGTGGTCGCTTAAGCATCGTTAAAATAATTGCCGAAAATTATAATTATCATTATGAAGTAAATATAACTACTTCTTACATATTTAAGAATATGTAGAGAATCAGAAACTGTTGGACCCTGTTGATGATCTGTTAAAAGTTTACAAACTAAGAATCACGCAAAGGATGGATGGCTTTTTTTAACAGTCCTGATTAAGTTTCCATACTTACCAAGTCGTTGCCACTGGCGATTGCTAAGGATAACGGCGACTGGCCCATACAAAGCACATTGGGATTGGCTCCTCTCTCCAATAGCAGTCGAACAATTTGTCTCGATAACTGGCGATGGACAAAAAAAACGCCGGAATGGAATAAAAGACAAAGGTAAGGAAAACATCTATAAGTGTATTATGTGTATTATAGTATTAAAAACTCTCCATAATTATTTATTTTAGGCTCACCAACAACAAATCAAATAATAAATCAGTCATTTCCACTTCTGGTTGAAGTTTCGGTTTGACAACAACAAAATAAGCATTTTGAATATTTTGCACATGACATCTAGAAACATTGCGAGAAGGAACCGGATGAACCGAAACCAGACTAAACTTGACCATGGTGACCGAACGATTAAAATTTATCCGGGTTTTTAAGTCCCTTTTGCTTCAGTCGGGGGAAAATCAAAATGTAGCAATTTCCAGACTGGCAGTCACTAGTTTGCAGTGGTTCAAATGTCCAGTTTCAGCAAATGCAACCAATCAGGGTGAGATAATTCTGCACTTGACGAGCACGGGTCGTTAATGGCAAACAGTAGTTGTGTGTGCTCATCACTCATTCAGTGTGCGTTTTAAGACTATGAGTTTCTTTTTCCAACTAGTGAAAATTAGGTCAGGACAATCCAGTTGAGTTGTGTCACATTCAGTCGGGGTAATGTGCATCCAATGTTGACAGAGATAACAAGTTTAATGACACATTTCTCCAACATCTCTTATAAATTTGTCCAAATTTAAAATTAATTTTGAAAGTGATCATCTCATATCTAACTCTAAATCTGAACTAAGAAATTTCCAGGTACCCAAATTGACTCCCTCTTTTCCCCCTTCTTAGCCCACCCACCCCCCTCCTCAACCCCTCTCCCCTTTCTCTCATTATCGTACCTCATAATCATCATCTCTGCTACAGGCAATATGAAGAGAAGTACGGCCTCCCTTGTGGTCTCCCACTTCCTGAAGCGAGTAGTAATGTTGAAAGACGCTGTCGTCTAGCCCCGAACGAATCTTAACAGGACTACTTCCACCCGAGGTGAAATAGAACTAAAAAGATATTTAAAAAAATAAGATAAAAAGAGTTGGCAGTTAGTGAATTGCAGTTAAGGTATAAAACATAACATCATTAAAAATTTGAAAGGAATCGGAGCCATGGCGAATCTCTCTCGTGTACTAAACGCTTACTGAATTTGATAATACCTCATTGATAATACATAACTTCATGCACTTCCCCACTGGGAAATGGTAAGGAGCCTCACTGTTACATATCACAGCACTTAAGAGAATCTTACACCCATCACTTGATTAAAAAGTATAGCTAAAAGTTTAATAGGGAAAGAGTTCAGGGCAGATGAGATGGTGGTCGGGGGGGGGGGGGTGGAGGAGGTTTTATCATCGGGGCTAGGGTCAAATATGGAATAAAGAAAGAATGAATTCTGGATGATACTAGCCATGAATTTAAGAAGACTTCACATCGGGAGGAACTGTGACATAATTTTCCTTGGGGCCTGATCTGTGTCTCAAATCTCTCGTGGTGATTTTACATTCTCAAATCTTAGTATTTATGGATATATGCATAAATATTCCCAAATCTTGGGATTTTTCAATGGTTTATTAGTCTTTCCATATCCCTTTTTCAAGAACTGAAACTTTCAATTTGAACAAGGGCAACAAGAACTGGGACATTTTTCTGGGAGTGACACGAAAGTATTTTAAGATCAATTAAATATGCCAGAGCTTGACAGAGTGCAAACCCCTTACTATTAGGAAAGGGGTGATTATTACATATTTAAATATTCAAGGCTAGATTCTCTCTTGCTGCCCTCAATATTTACCTCCTCCTCTTCATCCTGATCGTCAAAAGCCCTGATGTTAGGATCTGCTCCGGCCTCTAAGATGAGTCTGGTGATCTCGACCCCTTCCGGTCCTCGTAAAGCACTCGCGATATGTAAGGCAGACAGACCGTCCATCTGATCGGCAGACAATCGAGAGAGAGGAAAAGAAGAAGAAGAAGCAATTTCAAAAGGTTGCTTTATTTGCTATTAAGACATAAGCCTAAGGGTAGGCGCCTACGATGAGAACAGAAGTTGAAGTATGTTTTCGTTTTGTCAAACGTTCATCAAAATCTGAATAGTTACAAAATCCAATTCGAAAACAGCGAAGAAATTAATGACAAAAAACCAAGGTTAGAACCAGTGACCTCTGGAATACAAACCACCCTGCGATCCACCCGACTCAGGTATTAAGTTGGTTGTGTTCTCCATATAACCGTTTCTCTGCTGTCGGTGCCAGTCCGAAGCAACCTTGCTTCCCGTGATCACCCCCACATTTTATTCGATAAAAACCCTAATAGTGACAAGGATTGGATTTCAAGAGCTTTTTTATGAACATTTTAATTTATACCTATATGGAACAATGAATAAAATTGGGAAATTACACAAATTTGAAAAGAGCAAAGAATTTTTTAAGTAAGTTTGAATCATGTTCCAGCCCAAAATTTTCCTCTCTGTCGGTTTTCCGTCTTTCATCTCATTTTATAAGATCCTTCTTGTCGTAAATTGTTTCCCATCACGTTATATTGAGCAAAGAGGCATTATACACACTAGTGTCTTACACTCAGGCTTTGTGAACTTACCACCTTCAATCATATGAAAATTACTATGAATTTTGAAATTTGATGAGCATTTTAACCAAAAGCCCACCTTTCTTGACAGTCTGGAAGTTGTAACTGCACCTTTCTCGAGGAGGACCTGGACAGCCTCGACATCTGTGGCCTTAACGGCAAAGAAGGCAACGGGCATAGGAACACTGGATGAGTTTGGGTCTGCTCCTCGTTTCAGTAGGAGACGAATTGTTGCTTCCATTTCCGAATGCCTATTAAGATAAAGGGCAACAAACAGAACACAGATTCAGGTTTGAAAAAGTAAATCACTTTTGATTGCATTGTCAGTAAAACGACATCAGTCAAATTCTGAGAGACTACGGGATGAAAAAAATACTTTATGGTTTGGGTATAGTATGTAACAAGTATTTTCTTTCTTTCCCAAGAAGGTGCCACTTGCTAATGATTGTTATCTAATACCAGTCAGTGAAGACAAAATATGAATTTATGACATTGATTATGTAACATGCAAAAATGTAGGAAATTGCCAACGTGTCGATGACTATTTTCAAACGAAAACGAGGCATTCCAGAGGTTCCAAAAACAGCTCTGCTTTCAATTTAATCAATGATTGTAACTGAGTCCAGAGGGAATTGTCCACTGTTTAGGCTAACATTTGCTTTCGAAAATTAAATTATTGTTTTGAGCATGCGCCACCTGAATAAAGATTGGTTTTGCCAGTAATCTCGAATACAAACATGGGACAAACATATCTTGGTTTCAATAATTAGTTCGCATTATCTCTGCAAATGGGCTTAGATTTACAGTAATAGAAAGAAAGTATGTTGTCATGATTTTGCGATTATTAACAACACAAAAGCACCTCCCCCCCCCAATAAAAAAACAATGGTAGCGGTAGGGATTGGGTGGTTTTTGTTGATGATGGAATGCATAAATGAGGCTTTAACTTAATTAGCCGTCAGTAGTTTGAAAAATTTTCCACTCAAACTGCTTTAAATTGAACTTAATAGCAGTATGAGCAAGGTAGAAATTTAGGATTCACATTTTTTGTCGATTTTTTGAGTTTTTTATTCAGTCTTTGTCTCTATACTATAGTTCTTTGCACAGACCCTGCTAATACATGTTTGCATCTGCTCATTTGACTTGACCCCCCAGCCATTCCGTTTCAACTTGCTTACTCTGCTTTGGCGATGGCCCTTCTCCTCGCTTCGTCCAAGGAGGGATCCGAACACTTGGAGCTCCGACCGCTGGTGATGCCCTTATTCTGGCTCATGACCGTGGCACTCCGCTCTATCATATTCTCGGTGACTTGTATCCGGTAGCCCGCCATGCTGGTATTGGATTCAAAATCCAGTAGGCTGTAGGTGTCTCTCTCCGTCCCAGATTCTGCTTTGGTCTCCACTTCCGTAGGACTGTCGGATGTTCTGTGGGATGATGATGCGGGCCCCCTCTGTCGATGGAGACCATTGCCGAGGCTGACTCTCGTCTCCGATTCAGCCGCATCCGGGTCCCATTCCGGAATGTCCTCGTCTTGACCATCCTCCTCCATGACGTGTTCTTCCGTCACAGCCGAGCTTACCAAGTCAAAGAAATCGTCTTTATCGTCAATTTCTTCTTCTTCTTCTTCTTCTTGGTTATTGTCATCATCGCCTTCGTCTTCCATCCCGTCTCTGTCGGCACGCCGGTCGGCGTAATCGTAGACCGATGCATTGTTATAGATGAGGCTGCTCTCGTGACTCGACGCCGATAGCAGGTCCCTGCTCCTGTGACTGGACGGCGGTCTGCTACCTCGGGTAAAACTTCTCTCGCTTCCCTCCCCTTGGCTTCCGTCCTCCGGCATGAGGCCCCGATCCTCCCCCGGAGGTCTAGGGAGGTACCGCTCTGCGATGTTGTACTTGAAGGAATCCGTAGGGTAGAAGAGCACGTGGCATGCCGCTAGGGCGGACAACCCTTCGTCGTTCAGCTTGTTGACGTCTGCTCCGTTGTCGAGTAGGACATTGATGATTTTCTGATGCATGTTGACCTGAAAAGAAGAGGCAAAAAGCAGCAGTGAACTCTCTTGCAAGCAGTTACAAATGAAACCTCTGACCTTACATCCTTGTTCTTCCACCCCCCTCCCCCCCCATGCTCTTCCCCTTCCAACAGCAATAAATTGTTATATACTGTACGGTGCCCCAACTAAACTTAGGGCTAGATAGCTTATCTAGTCAATTTTCTTGTCCTTTTTAATTTTGTGTAACATTTTACCTTCCGGTTTTCCATAAGCCTTTTAGATTTGTGAATTTCCTTGCAGAAGATTTCACAGTTAAAACTTTTCTGCTTTGCAGTTGCTATCAGGTTTTAAAGAAGGAGTAAAAGTTGTGGAACTATGCTGCTCCACTACATCAGATGCATACGTTATAGCTTTAATACAAAATGGTGTACAATATTACACTGATAAGCTGCAAATGTCCAAAATTTACCGCTGCGCAGAGCAATGCCGTGGAGCCGTTCTTGTCGGCAACATTCACATCCACCGCACCGTCCACCACCAACGAGTTGACCGAATCGTAGTCCCCTTCCCCTGCGTCGGTGATTAGGGCCACGGAGGCCCTCTCAATCGGACCTCTGTCACCGTGGCAAGACCTGTTACCTTGAGAAACAAGACGACACTTAATCAATTTACAAATGTTTAGTTACAAATATTGATAATCTGAAGGAAGTTTTCATGATTGGATAATTACCCAAATTGATAGGCTGACAATAATTTTGTTTTCTAGGCATTGCTATTTTACCTTCAATGAAACAGAGGTCACCACGATATTGTATTCTTCAAGTCTCCACTTTTTACATGAATCTCTACAATTTAGTCCCTATGTCTAAGTTGCAAAAACAACGTTCCCACATCCTACATCTCAGAGATCGCAGATACCGTTTGGTAAATTATGGAAATTTGGCCATTTGGCCCTCAACAATTTGACAGCAGATATGTAGTACCGGTGGCTCGGATGGAACTGAAATGTGGCAGCCCTAAAAACATTTAACGATTTAACAGCAAGAAATACCAGTGACTTGTATAAATCTATTAGAAGGCAAAAAGTGATCATATTTAGTTTAAAATTGTTTTTGTATATAGTAAAGTTATGAATAAGCTGGTGTCATAACTCATTAGTGCTGATAGTCGTAATCGATTAATCGCCAGTAGTCGCGATTACACTTCCGATTAATCGCGCTCACAACCTAAGTTGCGATTACTCGACTACAAGCTAGCCCCTACACATAATTTGCTTTTGAAATATAGCCTAACCTTTCAAAAACAACACTAAAGCAGTTTGTCAGCAAATATCGCAAAAGTATACAGGTTCTCACAGTGCTACACTAACACTGTCCTGTGTTAAAAATCAGCAAGCACCTGCTCCGGTTAGATTCATGTGTTTGCTTTTCAGTAATACGCTTGTTCTGCAATGCAACATTCAGTCCTAGCAATGTTTAAGTTTTTAACTTTTTTCTGCAATGTAAAAATGACAGCAATAACTGTAACCGAGTAACCACCAGAAGAGCTATGCGATTAATCGACTACAAAAGAAAGAGTCTACTATCAGCACTATAACTTATGCAGATACAAACCTTTCAAGATATCTGAGACAGCAAACGGCATCGTGTTCTCTCTGTTTCTGTGTTTCGAGATGTGTTTCATCATTGCGATGTACGACGGCGTCCTATTCATCGGCGAGGTATCTTTCTCGTCGTCGACGGCGACGGCGTCCGCATCTTCTCCGAAGAATTCTCGATCGTACTCTTCCCTGTCGTAGGTCAGCGAATTAAGATCGATGCTTTCCGGGCAGCCCGGCTGGAATTGTTCAAAGTCTGTTTTATAATTCGGTCTCTCTAAGCTGTTCATTATATCCCTCAGGTTGATACTGGAAGCATCACCAGATCCAACCTCTGGCGATAGGCAGTCTCTTAGATCCGATTTTCGCTCCGACATTTCCATCCTTTCTGCCTCCGTACCGGTAATTCCTTCTTCTTGATTAAATCCACAATGCTCATGATCGGATAATGAAAAAGTCTCCTCTATTGTACTACAAAAGTTTATCAGCCTTTCTTTGTGCCAGAGTCCGAAATCTTGTAACCCGTCGGGATATGTCAAGAGCCCTGGGCCGCATCTTTCATCATCTTTGTACAGACCCTGTCCGTGGAAAGAAAAATAATCGGGGGCATCGTCAAAACAACATAAAACATATGTTGAGCAAGGGAACTGAATCCATTATTTTAATTTCAAGTTTTTATATCAAAAACCTTTCTTTAATTTTGCAACGTTTTGCAAAATTTGGAATCATGAAACCAAACGTCTGTAATTGCAAATATTTAAATGTCAGTATTCAAGCTTTTTCTTAAAAGCAAACTGAGAAAACTTTGTGTATTAAATGAGCTAGTTTCCTTTAAGTAATACAAGTTCTTTCTTCATTGATTTAGTTTCTCTGTTTTGATTCATCGACCTATTGTCATATTCAAATATCAACAACAAAAATCAGAAACATTTCTGTCAATTACATTTTGTCAACAAATATTTTTAGGCCTGGGTTCACATAATACAGTAAAGGCTTTTCTTCTGTTGAGGATAACATTCAGGAATACCTTAAAATTATACAAACATGGTAAACTAGAAGAATGGAAACCAGAGTATTTTGATCACAAACATATGGGGAGCAAAAAGAGCACCAATTGTTATATAGGATTGTCTGTCTTTCTGCGTAATATTGACGCCTTTCAGTCAAGATGGTGGAAGAAAGGGAGGAGTATTAAAACACCCCTTTTTTTCATTTTGTATTTTAAATTAAGATAATTACAATCGACACCGCAACCTTGTCAATCCAAATTTTCAGGATTCTTTCCTTTTTTTATGATCTAAGATGGCAGTGGACTAGAAAGAAGGTCCTAAATGAAAGATACGCCTTATCCAAAGCTTTTATCAACTGGTCAGTGATAATATTTTCAATACCGTAGCACTTACAGTTCTAATCAGAGTGTGGTTAGAGGTATTAAAGTAATTAAATCCAAAATATATCCAGATTGTTAATTAAAAAAAAATATGTAGAAATCGTTCCAGTTTACCTCAAATCTCTTGCCAGTTGGAAATTTAAATACTCCATAACCTTCCTTTCGATTCTTGTAAAATGTGCCTTGAAAGGAGGACCCATCTGGCCACGTGTAGACACCTTCTCCATGTCGGTGGTCTTTAAAATAGTTTCCCTGGAAGCTCTAAGAAAAATAAAAAAGAAAGAAGAAAAGTCACATTATACTCTTTTACAAGCTGATTCTCTGTCATCACTCAAAAAAATAAAAATAAAGCAATTTTACATTCATTTATCAAAGTAAAAGAGAAATATCAAATAACACAATGAGGTGTTGCTGTGAAGGTTAATGCTTATAAGGTGGTGCAAATTCCGTTTGAACATTTGAGAACAAGAGACAATTGATTTTTCACTTTCTACTGTCGCACATTGGTGGGGGTGGGTGTGGGGGAGGGGAAGGGCCAGTCTATCATATACCTAACTATGTACACATACCTCTCCATTTTGCCACTTGATTTCACCATACCCATGTCTAACATCTTTCAAGAAAGTCCCAGTAAACTTTGATCCGTCGGCCCAGAGTTGTTCACCTCTTCCATGCCGCACGTTATCCACATATTCACCCGTGTACTTGTCACCATTTGGCCAAGAGAAAGCACCGGTTCCTGACCTCTGAACACCTTTTAAATTCCCTGAGAACGATGCTCCACTTTTGTAGTCACGCTGATTTGCATTGACCTCACGTTTGGCGGACTTCAACCTTGGAAAAGCGTAGATTTCTAATTCTGAAGGCATGATGATTGCAGTCCATCTGGAAAAAGCAATAAATCTGCTGAATAATTTTAGGCTACATATATGGTTACTAAACTTCTGAGCATTGGACAGCTACAGTGGAGAGAATCCACGTGCACAGGGTTGTATTTTAACTCTAACTAGGCTTGATTGGGCTACAGTATAGTCCATATCACAGAACTTGTAGATGTAAAGTCAGTTAACCCAGCATATCAGCGTTCCATTTAGCTGGTATCGCATCGCATCGAAAAAATTTGACGCACTTCTCCGCACTTGCGATGCAATTCTCAAAATGTATACTTAAAAAATGCAATGCAGTATATTTACCAATTTATTCAGTAGTTGAAAATGAGTGAAACAGAAATCACACACAGCGAGAATCCACCTGCAATATTCTTTGCAACTATTTTGGGAAGAAAACCAAACCTTGAGCTGAACTATGATTGATTTATGTTGGCATTAGAACCCGACATCAATCAGACTACAATCGCTGAACAACTTGAACTGATCTCTGCACTGCTACAGTAGCTAAGTGCCTAAGTGTGTCATCAAGATTTGTCACATCCATTGAAAACAGTGTTGGACAGGTGGTGTAACATTATACTTAACAATGTTCTTTCATCAACGGACTGTTGCGTAAATATACAGCGAGGCACCACCGCGAGTCATACACTTCACTGCCCAACTATGGTATGTTGCTCTATCTAGCATCCCAAAATTCCCACACGTGGCCAAGAACTCCACCCTTGTGTGTCGTGTCAATGTTTGCTGTAGTGTTTGTATGATTAAATGATGCATAAAATATTACGTATAGAAGTCCCCCCTCCAACCCCCCCCCCCAAAAAAATGCCTAGTATTCACTCACAACCTTAAAGGTCCTTACTGCATTTCTCTGGCATTTTCAGCATTTCATTGTCATTTACTAGGCCTATACATAAGATATACTACTAGAAGTAAACAACTGAATTATAGTCATATATAAATATATAAATATATTTTTATAGTTATAGTAAAATTGCTACACATATTGGTCAATTGCTATACAAAACCGATTATGCAAAGCATTATTGGCTACACAAAAAAAAGCAAACTGGAACGCTGAAGCATAGTAACTGGATGGGTTAAACTAGTAAGGTAGTAAAACTTCATGCAAAGCTGCTGGGGGTTTTTTCACTCCAAATGTCAGTGAATAAGGAAGAATATGACTATCCTGAGAATAAGCAAACATAATGCTGATCAAATTTCCTGAAATTTGGATCAAATTCCAGTGAGATCCATGTTACATACATACTGAAAATGACTATGAAGGAGTTTGCAATTGAATAATTGTCACTTGGTGCAAAACGTTTTGTCATTCAACTGTACCTTACAGCATGTCTGAAACACAAGCTTGCAAGTGAAGGCAATGAAAATGCCATGAATACCTACATACAGTCACAAAGGCAAGCGGTAGCCTAGACCTAATTTGGTTTTCATGAATGAGCTGCACATGTTGAGTATTTGATATCAAAATCACTAGAAATACACGTTAACTTCCTTATTTCAACTTGTAATGAAAACAAGAGTCTAGATGCCAATATCACTGCATCAGCCTTTTGATAGGATAGTACTTAGGATCTAACTTGTTCGTAACTAAGCTAGTCCTAACCACGTCCAGCTTCTTGTCCTAACTTAGGATATGTGCTAAGAAACTGTGTGCACCACTTTTGCGATATTTCAATGCACACTAATTTTAAAAATGTTAGACCTCTAACTTTGCCTGTCTTAGTAACTTCGTGTATTGACAAAATTCTAAACCTATTTTACACACACTCACTGATCATTTTTATTCACGCTCGTTCATCGTGGATATCACATTAAACTTGCGGTGAACAATTCAGTCAGATAATATTCGTCAATAATTGTTAACGTTATGCCAGGTCCTACTATTAGAGGATTTTATTCATGACCTTTGACCTTGTTTTGATGTTATATTCTATTAAAAATAGGGATTGTTTACAAATAGATTCATATCAGTGATGAAATACGGCCTATAGCACAGTATATTAACCATTATAAGTCTCATAAACAAATATTTATTTTATCATCAATCAAGTAAAGATGATCAATGCTGATTGATGCATTTTTTTTTAAAAGAGAGAAATAATATAACCTATACAACAGATGGGCATTTCCAGTAAGCGTAGCTATGACCACCACTCAACAAATTAACAATGAACGCCAGGTAGGCAAAAACGTTTTTACTTATATAAACCATCGGTCCTTTCAACGCACTCGACGGCCGACACTCGCTACAAAAGTTACACTTCAGCACGAAATATCTTGTTTGAATTTTGATTTTAATTTTCCAGTACAATTTGAAATATCAGTGGAGAAGTACGGATTCAAACTGAGTGTGAAAAATGAAAACAAAAACAGTTACGCTACTGATATCCTCTGATTTCACTCAATGTTCAATTTTGTTGTAATAATAAGTAGATTTGTTTTGTTTTCTGTTTTTTAAATAATTTAATAGGCCCAGGCGCGTAGCCAGGAATTTGCCAAGGGAGGGGCGAAACTGTTGGCAAATTATCAGAGCCGTAGATTCGGCATTGCAAACTATCTAAGCGTAGCGCCACCATGATTGGCGCGAAGCGTACAAGAAAATTTTGGCTGAAAATGCCTCCCAGATCGCTGAAAATGGCACTTCCCAGGCCTTTTAAGTTGCATCTTAGCATTTTCTCTTTTGAAATTAACTAGCGATATCATAAAAACATTAAAAAAAAAATTAAAAATATGCTCAAGGGGGGGGGGGGGGGGGGGGG
>JAIPMN010002576.1:0-27163 GCA_020650975.1 Apostichopus californicus
GAATTTTACTCTACTTGTGTTGTGTTTATTTATGCATCCCCTGTTATTAGAGTCAAGGAAATGTCACGGAAGGGATACTTACGTAGGTAGGCAGCAAAGAGGGCCTGGGCGGATTTGCAGAGCAACTATGTTATAGCTCTCATTTTGGACTCAACTATTCTTGAAATCTTGAATGGCTAAATGACATTTCAAGGTGTGTAAACAATGTAACTTAAAGATATATATCACAGATTCAACAGGGCAAAAGTCTAACACAACTGAGTCTATATGATTCTTTGCTAATTCCAAATCTGATAGCCATCTTGAAATATACACTACATTACATGTAAGGGATTCAGCTGGTTTTATCAATTATGACAAAGATAACAGAAATTAAATACACCAAGCACAGCCAGATCACACAAGGAAATATACAGTCAGCCAAAGTAGTGAATAAACATTTGGAACAAGTGACATTTACAATACAAATATAACGGCACTAGTATGGAATTTCAACTGTTTCAGGAAATAAGAGATGTTGAACTTAACAGGCGGTTTAAACTATTCATAGAATTAAGTGATCTACAGTATGTATACAAAGTCAACATGCTAATAGTGGTTGGGATTCATTTCAAACATTGTCACATATCCAAACTAGACTGGGATGGACTTGTTTGGTATCTGAACACTGGCTTCCTTATAGATATATGCAAGAAATGAAATAGATTAATATTACATAAAATGGTATAACTACAAATTTAGAAATACCCAACAACTTACTGGTTTGGGTAATTTACGAATGACTATACTTACCTGTCTCCATACTGCATATGTATGCAATCCTACCTACCAAGCTTATAACAACATTCTTGCACTGCCCGCATCCTCCCCCCCCCCCCTCATCCCCGAATGACCACAATGGGGTTAGAGACGAATTAAGTACATGTAGTATCTTTGTTCTTATAAATGCACTAAATTATTTCTATTCACTCCAAAATATTGATATCAGATGATAAATAACAGACATCAACATCAGTACAAAGTGTTGTTCCAAATATGCTAGAAAGTGTGATTATGGTCACCTATACTAGAATTTCAACAAGCATTATATTTCTACCCTCATTTGCATTTGACCTACAATTTGACCTTTATACTACTGTATAGTCATTTAAACTTGTCTTATTGACGTAACACTCCTCAATTTCTGGCAAATACCGTTAACTGGCCTGTGAAAAATAACAATTTCAGATGTATAGTCAGATGAAAATTTGTTTCTTTAGCATTGGCCAGTAAAAGATATTTTTATATCTGGCAACAAAATCTGTTTTTACCTTCAATATCTAAAATTATTGAACGACATGTTCATTACTGTTTTTACAACTTTATACTTAAGTTTGACTTATTGTATCCAAATGGTTTCCGTAAAAAGCAACCCACATATATATATGGCAGCACTGAATCTTGTCCCCAAAATTCTTGGGAACTATTGGATAATACGTTATGTACAGCTACACTCTATCTTGATCTTTCAACAACTTTTGATGCAAGTAGTACAAATAACAGGTTGAAACTATTTTTACCTAAACTCACTTTACTGAAAACTTATAATGCACCTGTATTGCCTCATTTAATCTACAACATCCTTGTGTGAGGGTTAATGCCAACATGTCAACACTTGATAGCTTTTACAAGATCCCGATAATGACAGAAATATTTGTAATGTTTCTAAAGTTCAGATTCTGTGCCCCTTTTCAAAAACTTCAACTTCAACTTCAACTTGCTCAGCTCGCTTAATGCGCTCTATAGATATCAATTAGGAATTTTTTCTCATTTTAAAAGTTTCATAATGGGTTTAATACTAGATAATTTTCACCAACTATTTGCATTTATAACAATAAAATTATAACAATTACAATTCTAAACAATGCGTGCAACACTCATTCTTATAATATGTTACAAACATCTATGTCCAGGACTCATATGTACCATTATCAATTTCTCACTTTAAATGTTCTGGTGACGCCCTTTGGAATTCGTTAAGTGAAAACATTACAAATTAATGTAAATTAATTTCATCTTACGAAAGAAAACTATTATCTGCCCAACGAATAACAAATAATTTTTTTATAGTCCTGCTGTATTATGAGCATTGGATTAATTTTTCCTTCACCATTTCTGTCAACAGTGTTTTTTTGGTGTTTCCCCGGTCTCTATTTAAATTTTTAGATCTTTTGTTTTACATTGTAAGGAACCACACACGAAAAAATTCCCTTATTTCTGGTCCCACTGTCTCATTGTTATACAACTATGTATTAACGATTGGAAATTATTGTTATTAAAAAAAGAAATAAAACAAAGAATTAGGAACTTAAATCCTTAGCATCCTGGTGACATTTTTCAGTTAATATTCCTGTACATATTTATCTACAGTTTCCAGATATTGTTTGTTGAAGATTTCAGATTTAAAATCACCTTGTCAATGTTCTTTTCCTTTTACTATGGATCTGGGCAAAGATTCAATTTCAATTTCAAAGGTTGTTAAATAACATCATCTATATGTCCACTGAACGGCAATCTATACATATTCTGATGCATATCCACTTTCAAGCAGGATATTGAATTCAAATTTCAAAGAAACAAACAAAAATTCTTAATTTGCAGACTTTGTTGTCCATATATGACATTAGAATTGTCTGCTTCAAGTTCACTGTTAGTAAAAAAAAAGCTCACTCTAGGCACGGACAAGCTATAGTGCTGAGGTTGTGAGGACACAGGTAAGGGAGGAAATTCATGTATATCTGACTGACCAATCAGGGGCAGCACAGTGATCAAATGGAATATACTCTGCAAACACAATAAATGGAAATTTACATTACTTGAATAAATATCACACGTACGGTCAATAAAGACCAGCTTTATATCGAATTTGCTTTTAAATCGATTGAGTCTTCTGGAAGTGCTATTACAAATATTAGTTTATCCAGTATTGTATTTGCTGTGCAAATATGATCAATTTTGTTAAGCAACTCAAAAGTTGTCTCAATAGTGCTGTCGGTAGTTTATTTTTACTCTATTTCATTAAAATAACTTAGATATGTGTCAAAATTGCTATATATAAAAATGTAACCGTTAAGTATATCCAAATGTACTGTACTGCAGCAATAATACTGTATGTGATTGATTGTGAAATTATCATTTTACTCAAAGCTAAGACAGCTAAAGACAATATCCTGGACTCTTTTCATAACAGGATGTTCATTAGGGAGTAATTGTATGTGATAAACAAACTTTTCAGTAATTAATATTAATCACAAACAAAAATCAAAGCTTCCCACTCCCTCCCCCCCCCCCCAAAAAAAAACATGTATTCCCTTTAACTTATTTGAAATGAAGCCCAAGTATTGTCAAGCTAATATGTGAAACTGTTATACACATGGATTCTAAATAGTGTTGACTTGCCAAAAAGGAACCAGTCCTGTGATCTACAATAATTAATTTGCATTGTTTGGCATATTTAAGAGTTATTATTTAAGAGACATTACTTAGTAAATAAAATGCTTGACCTAATTGAAAACAGATTTTGAGAGTTTGGAAAGCATTCATAATGAATGACAAACTATTGGTGAGTCCATACTCTTATCTTATCATAGTTTCATGTACTCAGACTTGTGGCATAGTTTCATGTACTCAGACTTGTGGCATAGTTTCATGTACTCGAACTTGTAGCATAGTTTAGATCTATTCAGACTTGTAGCATAGTTACATGTACTCAGACTTGTAGCATAGTTACATGTACTCAGACTTGTGGCATAGTTACATGTACTCAGACTTGAAGCATAGTTATATGTACTCATACTTGTAGCATAGTTGACTCAGACTAGTAGCATAATTACATGTACTCAGACTTGTAGCATAGTTACATGTACTCAGACTTGTAGCATAGTTACATGTACTCAGACTTGTAGCATAATTACATGTACTCAGACTTGTAGCATAGTTACATGTACTCAGACTTGTAGGGAAGGTTGTAGCATAGTTACATGTACCCAGACTTGTAGCATAGTTACATGTACTCAGACTTGTAGGGGAAGTTGTAGCATAGTTACATGTACCCAGACTTGTAGCATAGTTACATGTACTCAGACTTGTGGCATAGTTACATGTACTCAGACTTGTAGCATAGTTACATGTACTCAGACTTGTGGCATAGTTACATGTACTCAGACTTGTGGCATAGTTACATGTACTCAGACTTGTGGCATAGTTACATGTACTCAGACTTGTAGTTACATGTACTCAGACTTGTAGCATAGTTACATGTACTCAGACTTGTGGAAACATGTACTTGTACTGCCAAGCCATGTTCTTCGATTCATGTGTAGCAACTAGCACATAATTCTGTATGCATACGTGTCATTATAGCCCTTGTACACATATACTTACTGACACTCAAGTTACTGTATATGTTGGTATAATCTGTTTACAGCTATAAGGGAAGTAAAAGTCTGATGCACCACAAACTTGAGTCAATAATTCAAATGTACACAAATTATACTAAATAGCTCTATCAGGGATGAGCCTGGGGTAATAAACAAATCACTGAACTTTGTGGATCATACTATACTAATGCCAAAGTCGTCAGTCAGAGCGAGCCGTGCGACACAGTTACTGGTGGGGTCAACAGGCCTGCCTTAGGGCCCCCTGGTGGGGTCCATGGGCAATGCCCCCATTGGGGTCCAGGGGTCGAAGCCCCTGGAAGCTCTCAGAAATTAGATGTTTAAAGACAACATTTTGGTGCTTATTTTATAAAGAATTTTGAATTTATAAAAACACTCATTGAAGCAAAGTTTCACACTATAAAGGTGCACACTGAAGCCACATGCCTAGCCTGTTGTTATCACCCTACATGCTTCTTTCAATCATGGTTACCCATATAATTAAAAAGTCACTGTTCATAACATTAATGTCAGTTTTAATGTGGTATAATGTTCAGCGGCTACAGCACTACACTTCTCCTCAGTTGTCCCTACTCTAATGATACTAAAATATTGAAAATCATGGGAAACTTAAGAAAATATCATTGCAATAATGTTGGGAAGGTTATAAAAATCCAGAGAAAAATTGTGGTATAGGCTCAAATTTGCATTTGCTACAGTGTGTTAGGATAATAGTTTTTGTCCCCCTGCAGGTTGGATATGCAATGCATTGGTAATGAAAAACATGCGAACGACGGATCAAATGATATACTGTAGTAATGCTGAACATTGTTAGAAATTCACGGAAATGGAGAGGTGTAAATCGCAGCTCTAGGTAGATAAGAAATCACAGAAATCCGAGAATTCGCGGAAAAAAGCGAATGCCTGCTGCATATGAAGTAACAAGGTACAACAGTAGTCTGATGGTTGCACTTATTTTACCCAAATTGAGGTACTGCAGACGGAAACATCTTAAATGATCAAAATCTATTTTGACAAGTCCCTTACAGTAAATGGCAGATGCTCTCATCCTGTAGTGCTGTCAAAAGCATGGCCAAAATAGATTAACATTAATTAATAAAACATATTATTTCGGATTCAGAAACCAATTCCGTTTTACATGTCAGATCTCAAATCTGCCATATCGATAGACAAATCATCCAATACAGGTTAAGTTCACTGCTAATTCTGATATTAACTTTAGAGTGATGACGCAGTAACACGGAACAGTGCTTAACAGTGCCTTCACTCACACATGTTTGTATTCCCTTTCCAATTTACAGCATTCATGCAGTCAGGTTGGGATATTGCATTTGACACCTGGACTGTAGCTGCCTTGAGATTGCAATGTGCCAACAAAAGATAGAATATTATACCAGGGAGTTGTCATGGAACATAACAACTCACTGATTATACAATGAATTGAATCAACAGTTGAAAAGTTTCCTGGAAGTAAAGAATAACAGAACAGCAAGCATAGAATACTTGCCGCTTCTGAAATTGATACTTTGGGCGTTTTACCCCTTTACATCACTTTCACAATTTTCACAGCAATTGATCTGTTGAATACATCAACTTTTAAGAACATTTTAATGTTCATGGTAATAGACTTTTATAAATCAATGTCCATATCAAATAATTTTGATTCATGATGTCTGTGTTTTCAAACTCTCAGACTTAGTTCAAATTATGTTCAATTCAGGGGAGCGGACAGTGCAAACAGGTTACTAAGGGCTCATGGTAGAGCAAGGGTACAGTTGTCATGAGGAGACAGGTAAGTGAGTAGTCAAGTAAATTATCTGAAATAGTCATGTCATAAAAACTGGTGTTAACAGCTGGTCATCTAGACTTCATGATGAAAACAACTTAATATGTGAATATTATATGCAAGCTTAGGTTTCAGTATAGCTTTCCTGTAAGGGCATATCATGTGTTTTCATTCTGAAATGCTTTCGAATTGGACAGTCTTTTCCAAGTTTGGATTCTACTTTAAAAGTGGATTGCATCTAGACTTTACAACCGCCATAGTGAAATTTGCAACTTTGATAAAATCCATACATTCAAAATCAAATGAGAAAAGAAAATTGACTGCCAATGTGCAGAACTTTGTGGGATAATGAAATCACACATACTCCCTTCATGTTAAATCCCTTTTGGTACAATATGTGACAACTTTAGACCAGACATATACATATATTTATGGAAAATGGCAGATCTACATGTAGGAAATATAGATCTGCCAGTTTCACCAAGATACTTTTTAAGTTCCTCTTTTACAGGTCAAAAACCAAAGTGACCTCTGAACTAATTTTTTCAGGATTGTGTATAGTCACTATGCTACAATTGACATGCAGTACTGCAATTGGCACACACATAAACTGTTGTACACAGAGGCTTCTGTGCATGCACAAATGTACAAAGACTAATATTATAATCCTCAAGGGATACAAGATGCCATGGAATAGACAAAAACATGGAAATTGGGAATTTCCCCTGGAATTAGTTTCCAAAAGTCGAGCTGCAAAAACCGCAGAATGACGGACAAATGTCGGAGAAAGAATCGGGACCAGCTGTTAGGCTTAATTGAGGAGCAGTCACCATGCAATATTAAGACCTATCCACATATCCAAATGGGACTGGCCATAACACTACAAACACACACATACATACTGTACACAGCATACATGCACTTGATATCTAGGGTAACATATGTAAGAAGTAGGGCGCTGAGGGGCTGTAGCATCTAGCAGCCAGGGTGCATGAACATTGTAATAACCATTTTTGCTCCACATTTGCACACAATAGGCACTATTGTTTGATATAGATTCATTCTAGCTGAGCAGTATATTGCAGCTGGCTGCAGCTTTTCATTGTCTGACGTGGTGGCTAAATGTCAATGACAGAACTTTGCCAGAACATGGCTTAATCATTAATTACCTTTATCTAAGTAACATACTTAAAGTGGGAAGGTACTTCAAAGGAAAACACTATTAAAACCAATTTTTTTTTCCAGGTTTAATCAGAATACAATATTCTTTATTCCATTTGATCTTAAAGGTGCATCTTGAGAACTTGTATTAACTTTGCATCAAATTCTGACCAAGCTACAACATGTAAGCCCTGTTTACATTTAGACACCGAGGATGGTGTTGAACCTGGTGCTAATTGTTCAAGTCATTAATGTGGATAAGACCAGGCTGTGGTTTGGACCCTGGGATAGACTAGGGTCAAGGGAGGTTGAGACCTTGCACTCGAGTGTCAAGTTTGTAATGTAAACCCAGTCTAGGGTCGACTCAGGATCAGTGGTGACCTTTAATTTCCGTATCTGTTTGTGAGGCCCGTAAATTAATACAACAGCATAAGGCATTAGTAGCAGCATCGCACATCACAAGAGTTTTTTAAGGGTTCCTTGCATTTCCTTCTAGTAAAGAAATCTAAACTTCCTGTTCAGTGGTCACGAGCAATGAGTCTAATGCCGCACATAGGGCCTAGTGTAAACGCACCTGTAGGGGTTCAAACTCAATCCAACGCTGAAGAACTTGTGCAGTATCTGATTTGTAATGTCAACGTGGCCTCATTTTCACAAATAATTGGATACAAACTACCCTCAATTTAAAGTACTTCTATTCCTATAAGTGGTTAAAACAGCTCATTTAAAAGATTTAAATCCAATATTTACAAAAAAAACGTGATTGTCCCTCAAAGGCAATAAAATGACATATTTGCCATTTTCATTGGCTTTTGCCTCATTTTATTCTTCCTTGGGTAAAATTTTTGAACTTGAGCTTTAATGCCATTTATGTTGCCAGATGCCTTAATTACCTTGACTGTGATGATTGATTTAAGGAATCATATTTAAGGGTGACTTAAGGTACATATTTTATAAAGAAAAATTATAACTTATGTTGTAGACTGTTAAAAAGCACAATTATCAGTCCAGGCTTGCATTTCTACTCAATTATCTTCCAAATCTTATTTGATACCAAAACGCAATACCTTCTCTTTTACTCCTGTTAAGATACTTTCACTTTACTTCGTTTGTTTATTTGGAAACCCACGCTCGCAATGGCTGGGATGCACCACGCTAGCGTGCCTTCCATTCAGCGTAGTGATACAGTTCGCATCACTGCCTGCAAACTGACGGAACCTAATTATTTAATGTGCATGTATACAACGCCGTTACTACATTAACTGCGGTACGATAATATTATGTACGGTGAAGAGGGTGTCCAGCAATTGGTCAATAGTGTTACCCCCTTGAGGATATAGAAGTAGCACCAAGCTCTGAATATTAAAAACTTTACACACCACATTAAGTTTTGCAAAAATAACTCTTTTAATGAGCTGAGGTTAATCAGTTAGAATGGCTGGACTACTTAGTCTAATACACAGACAATATGGTCAGTGCCTCAGATGCAACACAGAACTCATTGGGAAAAAACTTGATTTTTGTCACTTCCAATGACATCTTTACAGTGCAGTACAAATTTTTCAAGGGAAAAATGGTTTTGAATGTCATCCAAGTTAGAAGAGCATATTTCTGTTGAGTTATTAGAGTTTGTAACACCGTGGATTAATATTAACAGTTAGGCTTGCACTGAGGAGCAGACGTCTTTATTCGTCATAATGAAACATCGCCACTGAATTAATACTGTAGGATGCACATGCACTGTGCATGCAGTGGGTAGTAAATCCATGCTTTATCTATGCACAAATGTAATAGTCAGTATAGAATGCATCACATACTACCACATGTATGGTTAACCACACACTCACCCATCTATGCCAACGGACAGCATTACTGAAGCTTCTGGTGTCTCGGAGTCTGTGCTCTTGGAACTGGGAACTATGTGAATTCAGCAGATGACGGGAAGTCATTTTGGCTGAATTCCACAGAGTTAGAAGGAGGAAACAAAATTAGCCATCAATTCACAGGAACCAATTCAATACTGTACCATGCGAATAATGTGTAACTTTTCACTATTATTTCTAGTCATACAAGAAGTATGAACTACTGTATCAATAACCGTCCTCAGTTACTACTGTACAGTAGGAATATCATAACATACAGTCCCTCTTTAAGTGCATAACATACAGTCCCTCTTTAAGAACTATAACTTCTGCTGATCAATAGTATACTACAAATTTCTATTACCAGGGCAAATTTGTAAGGACTATTTCAAGTTTGCCCTTGATCAAACAGGTATTATTTTTGGGTTGTCTGAACAGCAAATTAAAGTTGGCCGAACAAACGTAGCAAAACAGCAAAGAATGACCAATATGTACACTGTAGGATAGATGTTTAGGTTTGGTGAATAGAACAGCAATATGTACACTGTAGGAGAGATGTGTAGGTTGGTGAATAGAACAGAAATATGTACACTGTAAGAGAGATGTGTAGGTTTGGTGAATAGAACACCAATATGTGCACTGTAGGAGAGATGTGTAGGTCTGGTGAATAGAACAGCAATATGTACACTGTAGGAGAGAATTGTAGGTTTGGTGTATAGAACACCAATATGTACACTGTAGGAGAGATGTGTAGGTCTGGTGAATAATACCCCAATATGTACACTATAGGAAAGATATGTAGGTTTGGTGAATCGAACAGCAGTATGTACACTGTAGGAGAGATGTGCAGGTTTGTTGTATAGAACACTAATATGTGCACTGTAGGAGAGATGTGTAGGTTTGGTGAATAGAATACATGTACACTGTAGGTGAGATGTGCAGGTTTGTTAAATAGAACACTAATTTGTACACTGTAGGAGAGATGTGTAGGTTTGGTGAATAGAACAGCAATATGCACACTGTAGGAGAGATGTGTAGGTCTGGTGAATAGAACCCCAATATGTACACTGTAGGAGAGATATAGGTTTGGTGAATTGAACAGCAATATGTACACTGTAGGGGAGATGGTTAGGTCTGGTGAATAGAACAGCAATATGTACACTGTAGGAGAAATATGTAGGTTTGGTGAATCGAACAGCAATATGTACACTGTAGGAGAGATGTGTAGGTCTGGTGAATAGAACAGCAATATGTACACTGTAGGAGGGATGTGTAGGTTTGGTGAATAGAACACCAGCTTTGCAAGGGCCAGTAAACACTCCTCTTTTGGTCGTTTGCTGTATTCCAGTATCTCCTAAGTAATGCAAGGTATTACCAAGTTAACATTGTGCAGAGGTGTTTAGTTACAATGCATATCTACATTTGAAATGTCATATTTTTAGTCATTTGCCAGGCAACCTTCAGGGCTAATGTTGGTCATCCAAACAGAAATCTGGTCGTCCGGGACGACCATTAAAAATTTGCTCTTCGATGACAACGTATATTCTTTTCTACTGACCTGTTTAATAACACCAACCCGTAAACTGTATACAGCAGTTTTAAGGATAGCTACAAGAGTACTGCACAGTATGGGCAAAACATACAGTATTCACTAATACTGATCTGTTTTGATAACATTTTGACCTATGGTGTACCAGAGTACTTCCCAACATCTATATATATACACATTGATATTACACTGATCTCTTTGATAGTGTACAAAAGGTGAACGAACTACAGGAGTATTGCTGTCCTATACTACCCAATACTATCACAACATAGGTGTATAGATATGACGGTCTGTTAATACTATCCCTATTGTAATACTGCAGCCTGCTCAAAGTTACAGTACTTATAAAATTATACATTAATCAGTCACTTTGGTCCAGTCCAGTCCTTACAAACACTAACTCTACTGACTTGAGTCTAGTCGCTCTATTATCCCTTTGCGAAAAGGCTCTCATTTAAACATGTTTAAGTCACTTTCAACACTTTTCCAAATGAGTGGCTGGATTCGATACTTGTATTAACTAGAACATAAATACGGAGCATTTACAATAGCTTTAAAGTATACTACAGTATGTACAGAATACTAGCTGTATTAAACAAACAGAATAATACTGTCCTAGCTTCTTTTTACAGTTAATATGCTCTAAAATCATGATCCCAGAGCTCTTAAAACAACAACTTGGTATAAAGAGAATCATCAAGACTTACCATTATTAATTACATTGCTAACAAAAAGAAAATCTGCAAATTAGAATGTCTCTCCTCGCTAAACAAATTTCAATTGTTTGACTTCAAAAGCCACAAAACTGCTTTTCAAACAAACGCTACAGAAAAACTGCTGTAGGACAAATTTATTATTCTAGTGGATCTGTTTTTTCCTGTCGGTTGACGCAGATCGTTCGGGTACCAGGAAGTAAAGCCACAAACAAACGGTCTCTTTTTATAATATTCTGTGAAAAAGACACTGCCACAACCTTAGTATTGCACTCTGCAAACCATGTAGCTTAGTTTAAACTTGATCCATCACCGTAGAAATTAACAGCAACACACACACACATTTGCACAGGTTCTATGCTGTGTGAACTATACACTATGCAGTAAGAAATCGTTATATATATCTGTATCACAGTTATTCCCACAGCAAAACTAAGATCTCTAGTCGCGGGAAATGAGACTTTCCTGTAAAATATACTCGGAGCTTTCCTCCTTGAGTCACAAGCAGGGATCGAAGGAGAAATGCCAGCAACTTTTAAACAGACAGACTTGGTAACTTCCTGGCAACTGACAGGCTCGTTTCCAGTCTTCAAATCGCACCTTTCCTCTTCTTGTAAACAAATCTCTCCGGAGGATAGGGGACCAAGAAAATTGGATGGGAAAGTTTGAAAATTGAAGTTTGATTGACTCCACAAAAAAATTGAGGGAAAAAAGAGAGAAAAACAACAAGGCTGAAATGTCTGCTGTTGCCTACTATTTTCTATGCCAACCTGTGGAGTAACACTATTATCACATGTCCTCTGAAGTGTAATATTAAAGCCAGCAGACTTCTCTATATAATGAAATGATGAAACCAAAACAGAATCAGAAATCGACTCAGGAGCGATATTGCGTTGGATCTGTCAATAACTGGTGATAAGTTCTTTATCAGCGCTTTAGAATGTGCTTTCCGCACTTATTAATTAATGTCACTTTTATGACAGTACCTCTTTATATGAGTCAAGGAGGTTCTTGAAACAAG
Source organism: Apostichopus californicus (assembly GCA_020650975.1). NCBI lineage: Eukaryota > Metazoa > Echinodermata > Holothuroidea > Aspidochirotida > Stichopodidae > Apostichopus > Apostichopus californicus. The sequence goes on from JAIPMN010002576.1 coordinate 12,529, forward strand.
ACAAGAAAAGGAAATCAACTCTCAAGGGGGGGGGGGGTGGGGGTGGGGGGGCAGGAGGGGCAAAGGAAAGGTTGATGTACATAAATCAGGTTTTTTTTGTATACAAAATTACCGATTGTACATAAAGAATGATTTTAAATTAAGAAACAGCCCAAACAGAATGTTAGATCACCAGGTCCTTAAATAGCATAATTTCAGAGCAAACTGGCTGCAATATGAGCTAGGTAGTTCTAATGTCAGAATGTAACCATGGCAACTGTGGATCTTAGACACAGATGCACACAAGGAAATTTATATTTAGCCCTTTTATCGACAGGTTGGTGTCCCGTAACACACCGATCAGTTCCTAGGCCTTCCTTTCTAACAATGTTTGCTTCTTTGGTGTGCGTCACTGGAAGGCGAATGGGTGAAATACACACGCACTGATATACTGGAACACTAGTTTATGGTGATACACTATTGTAGGGATGGGGAAACAACTCACTGCACTGATATACTAGTACACTAGTTTATGATGATCCACTGTTGCAGGGTTGGGGACTTGGGGAAAAAATACACGCACTGATATACTAGTACACTACACTAGTTTATGATGATGCACTGTTGTAGGGTTGTGTAAAAAACAGTGGTGTAAAAGTCTGACAAGAGGGGATTGATGGCGGTATAGCCCCAGGGCTCAAGGTTAATATGAGGACCTGGAAAAATATGGCATACAGAATAAATATACAATGTATAACTCACAATGTATAACTCACATATATGCTATCAAGAGTTCCACAAACTGTGCCACCAGCAATTGCAAATAAAACTTCAAAAAAAGCCCTCCTTCCAAACAAATTTCAGGATAAGAAGATAGATCTTTGGAACCCTGTAGATAGTAACTTGAAAATCACCTTTAAAAATAATTGTTCGAAAAGTACAAGAAATAAACCCTCTGAAGTTTTCACCAGACTAGAAAGGAAAAATGACAGTTTGGTACAGTTAATAAAGTCTATAAATGAGATTATTTAACTGATTCTTATTTAAATTACAGTACTCTACTGTAGGCATGGCAGACACAGCTTTGTGTATGGATGTTAATACATGTATGGGGTGGAGTGTATAGGGAAATGCAAGTCACCTCTCAGAGAGAGAGCATTGATCTCAAAATATATTATGATGCACTATGTATGCCCTATGTGTGAATGTTAAACTGCCACACAATTGATTGAGTTTGGTCGTGACTTTTTGTGAAATTTATATAACTGTTTTCGAGGTCAGACATTTACAGGAAGCAATGAAGTGTGACATTTGTGATGAGCCTCACACCATAAGCTTATATAGTAATGTCTCTAGACCGTCACGTAAAACCAACACATTGTCCGACGGATTTCAGTGTACATCCTCAATGGTTTGCACAATGTACAGTGCCAAAGATGTTTATAAATGCCATATAGCTGTACATACATTTACCATATATATGGATGCCTAGAGCCTTATTTGTAATCAAGATATGTAATCAACAATGTTAAGACTATTAAACCAGCCTCAGTGAGTAAATAGACTGCATTTCATGGAGTTTTGCATGACAGGAACATGAATCAAATTGATATATTCATAGTGATATGGTGAAAAAAGAAAATGTAAGGATTGCAGTATAATATCATGTGGGGGCTGGGAGGGTGAGGGGAGGAGGGTAGGGTAGGGTAGGGAAGGTAGGGGAGAGGTTGAATATAGAGGTGCTATACTGAACAGTGTATAAATTTAAGAAATTTCAAGTGGTTGTACCCAACTGCAGTGTTTAACCCTACTAAAATACTACGGTAGGCTACATGTGCTGAATTTTCCCAGGTACCTTGCCATCCCCTGTCTGACACCTGTTTGTTAATATTTTTGGCACGTTTCCAAGGAGCGTTTCATGGACTAGAATTAATTAGGTCAGTCAGTAAAGGATCGGTAAAGTTATGCGAATTATTATCTTAGACGTTCAAGAAAAGTAGTTAAAATATCCCCGTAACAGTAAGTTAGAAGTAAAACACACCTCAAGCCAACTGACTCTTCCGCATGAACAAAACAATATATTCCCCATGATACACGAGGCACAGTCCATACCATACACGCATAGCACGATATACAGTAGCTATGGCCATCTTTATGAAAGTAAATCTTGTAATCACATGTTTTAGGCCACTTGGCATGATTAACTAAATGCTTAATATTGTTTCCATGTTCTTGTAGAAAACTTTAACAAAATACAATTAGTTGTGTTTTTGTAGTTACGTGAGATCCGTAACGGACGAGGTGGTTAGGCTATTTGCTATACACTAAACTATGGTAGGATATTATTTTTTCCGTATTTTTGGAAATTCTAGAAAATACTTTCATTTCCCCCCGCTTAACACCAGATGTGGTCTTACGGTTTATTCATAAATGGGTGTACTTGAGCCTTGTTTACATGATATTAGTTGCAATTAGCACAATATGCCAGTTTCGAGTGAATATTTCGAAAGTTTTTTGCTCGATCTTTCGTAAAATTTGAAAGGTGTACCAACTTACTTTTCGTACACAATTGGTAATTTCTCTACTGATTTTCAGAGGTTTTTTTCTATAGTCAAGTGAATACGTTTTTCATTGAGTATAAACTTATCACGAATGCAAAAAAAGATGCGGGGATTTCCAGCAGACAAATGTTTTCTTTGCGGGATTACCGAGTCAGTTGAAGGGAATCCCGCACCTTAGAGGGAACACTGAACAGCTGTACTGTATCGAGGGGAGAGTCAATATGGCATATTGACTCCTCCCCCCCCCTTCCATACAGTACAGCTGTTCAGTGCGCATAGTACCGGCCAAATGTTTACTATTGTATAGTGTGTACATGCGGTAGTGCACGTGTGGTGGATGGGCGGGGGTCTTTGCCCGTGGCAGTAAACCTGAACTCTGATTGGCCTTTGTTGACAAACGGACAGAACAGAAAATACCATGAATCTTGGTCTGAGTGGTCCATGTCAATGTGAGGGCTTGGCCTTCCTCAGGCTAATAGAACGTGCGTATACATCTACGTATATTATTTATTAGATGAAGGTGGAGTTTGAAATGAGTTTCTTCTTATGTGAAATGTAATTTTACGTTTTTGGTTTCACGCTTGTTTCCGTGTCTTTTTCCGTTTGTTTCACGGAACATTAACCAGCCTTTTCGAAAGTTTTTGGTTGTCCGCCGGGCAACCAGTAATTCACAATTTGACAAGTTTTGGTTGCCCGGCAGGTAATTTGGTCGTCTCGGACAACCGGACGACCGCTAAATTGACACACTGCTGAATGTGGAAGACAGTATAAGTGAGGAATTCGTTTTAATAATTGAATAAATTAGTACTAAGTTGAAACAATAAACTCACGTCATGAATGATGTCGAGCTCGTAGCGGAAGTCCGTATTCAGCTGCTGTGTGTTCCCATCACTGCTGGACGGCGGGTGGAACATACCTCCATTAGGCTGGTGGGCGGTCGGCGATGGTGTGTCAGGTTCATCAATCTCATAAATATCTTCTCCATCCTCCGGTTCCAGATTGAACTCATGCACCGGATGCGGATGAACAGCCGAGGAAGATGGCCTCGACGGTTCGGGAGGGGGTGGGGTAGGCCTCGAAGGGGACGAGGTAGGTCTCGGGTTAAACGGTATGTTGACAGGAGGCAACAGAGGCGGGCGGGAAGGGCTAGAGGGAGGCGATTGACTTGGTAGGGTAGGTGCTACAGAAGGTCTCTTAGTATTGGGAAGTGCGGGAGGGGACTTCCGAGGTTGCCAGATTGGTTTGTTAGTCGTTTTCGGCAACGGTGGGGGTTTAGACGCAGTGGGCGGGGTGAGCGGTGACGGTGAGATGCGTGAACGAGGTGGAGGCAGAGTACCGCCAGCCCCCTGTGATTGTTGCTGCTGCTGCAACCTCTTCTTGAGGTCGTTCACCAAAGACATGGTGCGTAAAAAATTGTAGTAGTAGTGCTGTGGGAGCGTGAAAGAAAAGTCAGTCTTTAGGTACTGTAAGGTATGGAATTAGGAAACAGGCTATATAGCATGAACAACATAAGATGGTTACCAAGATTTCTGGATCCATAGAGGTGTGAAGAAGAAGAAGACCGGTATTGAGCAGTCTGTATGGACTACAGACACACTCCCCCCCCCTCCCCACCCCCGCTCACCAATCTTACTGAATACAACAGTGTGTATAGGGTTAACCAATCGCATTGAGTAAGAACCACTGCACAAGTATATATACAGAGCATATCATGGATTAACCATGTAATAGCCATTAATTTAAAATGTTTCAAAACTGAAAAACATGTCACCCAAAAGTTACCATGACTCTATACTTTTTTTAAGGGGAGGGGGGGGGAGAGGGGGTTATTGATAACAAGAAGGTGATTAGGAAGTATAATTCAGTGATGTCTTTTATAACAATATGCAAATATAATCATGATGTGGAAAGCTTTGCAGTATATATATCATGTTCAAAGTGCTTTTACCATCAGTTAGTGCTTACTGTGTGCATCCTCTATAATAACAACTTTATCAACTTATATTTTGATGTTCCTTTTTGGTTTTGGTCAAAATTATAAGGCAATGCTATATTAGTATTAAGCCCATTGTTTTCGTTTCATCACAAAAACAAAAATATTTCTTCCCAATTTGCTGAGATTGATCATAAAAGAAATTGAAAATTCTGCACTATGACTATATACACAGTGGAACCAGTATGGTGACCATAGGCTAGCGACATGAACAGTTAGATACAGTATCACTAATTGCTACATGTCCTCAATGTGGCTAGAAAGACTTGCATTATATGAATTAAACTAAAGTGATAGGAATTCAAATTAATTACCTACAAAGTACTATCTATTGTAGGCCTAAAGCAAGTAGCCTTACAAAGATGTTAGTAGACTAGCCTTGTCCCAGACATGGCCTCAGCAAAATCAGATGCAAACACATGATGTACAAGGTTACGTTACTGTTAAGTCAATGTTAAGTTACAGTAATGTAAGGCATAACTTGGGCTAAATTCTGCTAGTGTGAGTTCTGTGCCCTCCTGAATGAACCAGGGAAAGCTCCCTGGTTGCATATGAGTAGGGAATACAATATCACAGCAACATGATTAAAAATCTGCTTTATTGGCTCTAACTATAGCACGCTATAGCTAGGAAAATTTTGTGATTACGACATCGACCTGCCACGGTCGTAAATCGACCTCGTAAGTCGACCTTAGCCTGCATAGCTTCTTAACACCATTAGGCTCTTTGCGTAAACACTGTGTGGAATATGTTCATGTCCACAGTGTAGTTAATCATGCAGCGTTCACACAAAGACCCTCATACCAGAAAAACATATGTGGCAGGCGTTGCAGACTAATCGGTAAAAAGAGGTAATTTTACGACCAAGGCAGGTCAATTATGTAATCTCAAAAATCTTTTCCATGATAGTGTGCTATAATTGGGGTCTATACAGTAGACCTTTAAAACCATTCAGGTTGGCCTACAGGGATCAAACTCAAAGTTAGCCTAACAATAGACCTACCACTGAACCAGGCCGCAACAGTAACCAGTTTGGAAATTAGTGCCATTCCGCCATAGGTTTTGAAGCTTTCCGCAATATCGGAAAGGCTAGAAACCTATGGCGGTTTTGACCATATTTCGAAGTCATTCAGCAAATATATTTTATTAATGTAATCAATTATTTTTATAAATGTCGGAAAATATCTGGAACATTTCACCCCTAGCTCAGGCAAATAATTAAGGCTTCAGAGGAATTTCAAAGTCATTCCCACAGATATTTCATTAACGTTATCACAAACTGCTATAAATGTTGCTAATGGAAAAGCATGTGTAACATTTTACATAAATATTTCTGACCTAGGCTACATACTAACATTACTCCTACCCACAACACTGTGCTCTTTCCGCCATAGAAAAAAGTGCTTAAAAATGGCTGTAATATGGCGGAAATGCACTTTTTCTATGGCGGAAAGTACCGATGGCGGAATTACACGGCCCCCCATCTCTAATTACTGTCTCGAGGTCTACTTAGGCCCTATTGGCCTAACACACAGTATCCTCAATGAGGCTAAAGTTACACAATTCCGTCTGCTGCTAATACTAAGAAGACCTTACCTAGCGTTAGCCCCTAAAACGAACGCTTTACGATTCTTTGATAAAGTGAACTCACACTTACCTGATAGTGATGGGCCTGGTTTAGTTATTTGAGAAACTTCATTCCTTCAAGTAGTTCAACATTGTCGTGTGTCGTGATCTGTGTAGCTTATCGACTGTAAATGTAATTCAAAGAAAGTTCCAAATCGTCGAGTAAGCTGTACGGGACACTGTTTACAATCATAGGCGACTGATTCGACTCAAGTGTACTTTGAATGTACATTCGGACAGTTGTAGTCCTAATACTCCTTCATTAGTACATAGGTAAAGGTTACAAGTGTTTTGGTTACTTAGCTAGGGGGTTCAGCTACCGTGTTGGATAGTTCGTTCAAACTTTCCACTTCCTCTTCCGTGTTTAGATTAAAAACTTATTATGTAATAGCGCCACCGTTACTGCGAAAACTTTGATTTTAACATCAATTACAAGGAGACTTGGGTGGAGGAGTGTTTGGATTGCGTGCCCAGGGTCAATCTTTAGCGACTTTTACTTATTGCACAGAATGTTGAGGGACAGATGCTTGTGAGGGGCATTACAATCTGTGTCCTCACCGAAATATGTCAGCGAAATCACCACTTCTTACCCTGTATCGTTGCATGATAATCAGCGTTTATTTTTACGACGCTTAAGCCACCACAATTGTGGGAGAAACCCGCAAAGGCTTATGGATTACAACTTACACGTCGGGTGGCTTCCAGTTCAACATTTTTTTAACCCATTTATTCAATATTTTTGCTTCCCACCTCTAATCCTACACCCACAGCAGTGCCTTTCCCTTGTGTTTTCTTGTTGTAACCAATCCTTTCAAAACTCCAGTACCCCATAAATTACAAGTATAAATCTCCCATTCCCTTTTGATTAAGAATATCCCTACTTTAAAGCTACACCAATAGATCAATATAATACGAAAATAGTTTGCCACTGTCTCTCATAGTTTTCAGAAAATTAAATTAAATTCAGCTGTCTAAATGTTGGGATTGTGAGATGGGCGCCTGTTTGTTACTATTCAACCAACAAATCCAATATTCCACAAGAAGATAAAAATAACAGAAGACCTGATTACCGCATTACCCCTTTTATTCATAAGCTGTAAAACATGCAATCATCTACCGGTTAACTTAAATCATACACCTTCTGCCCAATACAAAATCACAACGTTACTTCGTGCGTAGTGTACATTAACCAGGGTGAAATCAAATGAAGACTTCCAACATATAAAACTTTCCCAAAACTTATAAACCTCTGTTCTTTTTAAACATAAATTTCAACAGAAACAAATAACAGAAGCAACATCACGATTCAGGGAACATTGACATCAAAGGTGAATTATTTCATTCTTTATACATGTAAGTTAATCTTGTGGAGATAATCTTGTGTTAATCTAGTTAATCTTGTGCAGTTTGTGTGAGATTCTCATCTCCTTTCTCTGCATGTGTCAAACATTCTATGCATACTAATGATGGCATTACAGATTACAGACAATGCCAAAAATTGTCTGTCAATTTTATAACTTTTTCACTCATGGAAATGATGAAGGTTCAGTGATGTCATCAACATTTGATTCCTGGCAAAGAAAAGTCGATTATGATACATGCCTAGTAGAATAAATTGACAATTTATGAAGAAAAAAAAATTTGCTGCAAATTTACACCATAATCTGGATGAAAATGAAATTTAAATTTTATGTATCTTACATATTTCTGTTGCATAACACTTTGGGAACAAAATAACATCCTTTATGTATTAATACAGAGTTGATGTTTCATTTGGGCTCATCTTAATTACTGTAGCAGTGGCCCTGGTAGCTGCTCACATATCTTGTCTGAGAATTCTGTTGTGACCTGAAATTACATCTACACTAGCAGTTAAACCGGAATCACTGTGTTCAATTTGGGAAGCTTCATAATATGAAAAGTTAATTGTCACTGTCACAAAGTTTAAAATCCATAGAGTAAAGTTTAGTATCCTTTTAACACTTAGCACAGGCTTCACATACCAACCCTTGGAAGAAGTCATTTTTAAAAGCACCGTATAACAAATCGAGATTAGCTTCACACGATCGTATTTAGTAATTAAATAATTTACTTAAAACAACATTTGTGTCGTTTTCCTTTAGAAAAAGATAGCTACAAATATTCTTACACTAAGCCAATGTAGCTGTAAACTAATTGGAGAACTCCCTAAAAACCTAAAATAATAATTGGTGTATTAAGGTAATCATCCTCTTCGATCTATCCATGTACAACAAAGTGATATGCTTGGTGGGTCTTCATTCGAGGCTTATGGAGATGGAATAAGGTCACTGCTTTCAGTTTATCATGAATGAAATCATTCACCTCTTAAAATATCTTAATTCTTAACCAAAGTTAATGAAATTATGTCTAATCTTCGGTTCTACTACGGCCAGCAAGTCTATTGTATCATGAAAGAAAATCAAAAATTTTTTTTTTTTTTTTTTTACAACAATGTGGAGTACAACAGCCTACTGTAAGTTTTTTTGAGATGTATGAAATATGAGTATAACATTTTCTAAAACTTGACTAAATTTCCAACATAACTTTCTCTATTTAATACCGAATTTGTAAATCCCCATGACTTTGATCGATTAACTACACCCCCAATCAATCGATCAATCGATTAACTACACCGAAAATAATCAAAACAAGTCTGAACAAAATTGATTTAACCTCAACGAAAGTGATATCAAATTATTAAAAATTGAAAAGTAAAATCTCTTGACATAGAAAGAGACCACAGAAGCAAAGGAATATATCGAAGTTGGGATCAAAACAATGATTTTACACATCAATCAAGTCTGTGCGGAACTGTCGGACACTGTAGTAAATTGATGGTGGTTGTGAATACAAATACTATGATAGATACTACTGATCATACAATATAGATTACTTATAAACACAGCTGTAAAATAACTAGCACAAATACTGCTTTGTACACTTATAAGAAGCAAAATGACTAACGCAAGATTGACAAGCAAATTGTAAGAAAATTTTGAAAAAAAGAGCCAATACATTTTGTGGCTAGAATAGGATTGGCAAAAGTCAGTTCCAGAAAAAAAAAAAATGGTCATGTGAGAAGAGTAACTACACCCACCCCCCCCCCCCAGCAAACCACTGGTAGTTAAGGGAAGGCTAGTAAATTTAACCGACGATCAACGCCGGCCCAGCCAGCAGCACACCACTGCTCGTTATGCAGCCTGCATACCGCTCACCCTTGAGTGCACACATTCACCGACCCTCAATGAAAGTAATGAGCATCCAGTTCCCAACAGAGAAGCGCTACTATTGTTTGTAAACAAAAGCTGTACTTGGCTTTTCCTGGTCTGTGGTTTTCACATAACAATAGCACTCTGACCACAGTAGCAGGAGATTTATTTCAAGAGTGCGTTGAAATCCTTATACACCGTTTTCGTATTGAATGTGTCAAAATACTTTCTGAATTCTTATTTACAAATATATGACAAAAAACCCAGAACCCATCAACTGAAATAGAAAGCACTTGTTTGCTATCGCCCAAGTTGCCCTATATTTTAATCATGTACTTTTTCGTGTGTGGATAAATCACCACCGAAAACGAAAATATTATACCCGTGAAAAGTACTCAAAGTTAAAACCTTCAATCCATCGCCATAGCAACAGTGTACATAAAATACATTTCCTCTTCAACACTATAGCACATACCTTCTAAACAACTGCTGGTTTCCAGCTAATTGAAAGTTTTAACAAAGCTATGCAAAGTGTGTTTTTTTTTTTTTTTGCAAACCTATGGTTGGGCTAGATTTTCCAATTGACTTGATGTTAAACCTGCAGAGAGAATTCTATGATCCTTTTGTGTACAAGTGGCAGCTCATTGTCTGGTTTTCTTTTGTGTTTTAGGAGCTTAATTTGTGGTCTCATAGTCAGTGCATGCAACTGTCCACAGACTCTTGGAAGCCAGGAAATGTGTGCGTTCAAGCGTAACTCATTACCAGCTAGTTACTGTGTCATTGAAACTGGGTAGCAACGGCTGGGCCGGCGATGATCGTCGGTTACGAGCCTTCCCTTACAGCTGGAACTCAGTAGAACGAAATACTTCATTCCTGGTTTAAATACTGTTCTAGGAACAAAATATTATGTGCTCTCTCATAAAGCACATATAGGAAGTGCCGACAAAAAGACAAACAAAAATTAAGAAAAAAAAAACAAACAAAATCAATATGAAAAGCCAGCAAGCAGGACCAGGCATAAAGAATGGAAACTAACGACACGAATCTCTCCCAAAGTTACTCTAACCGAATTCATAGCTCATGAAGAAAAATTCTTGCGAAGTTGGAATCCAGTCACAGGACGGCGGCAGAATGTCAAACCCGATGAACTTGAACGTTCGGACCAGTTGCTTCATGTCGTTCCGTTTCTTGGAGAAGAAGACGATCGCCCTTGAACTGAACTCTTCAGCTACGTCCAGAAGTTCCACGAGACTGCAAGAATAACAACGAATTGGAAACGCTTGTGAAAATGGAAGAGAAAATCGCAGATGAGAAGGTGACAAATAAGAACTGTGCATAGAAATTTGAGAAAATTTTCACTGATTCTGAGAATTTTAAACTCTGCTACATTTAATTTCCCCAATTTAACCTATTTTGTGAAAAGTCCATTTTTTCTTTAACCATACAAATTTTGGCCCTGACCCAAATTTTTTTCACCTTAGCATTAACAACTTACCTGTCCCTGCTGCATTCATGCAAAGGATCTTCAGGTAGTTGGATGTACATCATACCTCTAGTCACCGCGGTGTCCCACTTCACCGCGACCTTCTTGTCACCGAGCTGATGGAGAAATGTCAGAAATCTGACCTTTCCTTTCCCATCACCGGGGCTCTGAAATAAGGAAAGAAATGTCAGAAGATTTAATATTGCCAGACACGGTTGCACACATGTTTGGTAAATTGTTCCAATTAGAGAAACAAGCACCACCATCGTTATCATTAAACTACGCGATAGAGATGACAGTTTATAATGATACACGCATGATACTACATGCTTGGACAGGTTTACTTTATGTAAACAGGTGGTCTCTTAACACAGTGTAATTTGTCACTTTGTGACATAGATGAAAAAAAGTTGGGAGTAATTGCAGATTATTCTACAGTTAACAGGCTTTGCCTTGTTAAGCCAAACACAGTTGGACTGGATTGTTCGAAAATGGAAATCAGTCCTTTGGGGCCAACACCCTGGTTTTGAAAAAAAAGAAATATGTCAAAAGAAATGGAAACAACAACCGGAATTCTTTTGAATTTTTGTGAAATTGAATTTTCTCTTTTAATTTGTAAGGGCTCAGACTCAAAAGTTATCTTATTTTTATTCCCTCTGCCTCCTCATTGCTATATAACTATGTATTAACGAATTGCATGTCATCATGATTTAATGGCAGAAATAAACGAGCCATAAACATAAATTATACAGTGCAGTAAACAACTAAAGAATGACTCACTGCAAAGAATGCTGATGCAAGCAGTCCTTCCTTAGTTGGACTGTTTTTTTCTGCCTTCAGCAGAATGGCGCTGTTTGTCGACCCTGAAGGGACATCAGGAGCACCGCTGGGGGCCACGGCCCAGCTGGAAAGTGTAATTCTTGCAGCTTTCCCTGTGTGGTCAAAAAAAGACATAAGAATGTGAACGGCATCTCTTGAGAAGTACATGTTTAAGTCCTGTAATAGTGACTCTGGCCAAACAGAAGGAAAAAACATTTGGACAAAGTAGAGAGGATTTTCTGATGGCTGAGGTTGATTGCTTTACAAACTTGCTGGAAATTGTCTGAAACTTCCTAGCATTTTGTATTTTGAGGAGATAGGCATATTTTTGCAAAGCTTGTGATATTTTGTCAAATTGATATCTGGCAACAGAAGATTGGATTTCATCAAAGCGATTCAGCTGAATATGTCTTCCTGTTTCTTTATAATTTGTGAAACATTTCTCCATAGTGAATATTCCTATAAAATAGATACATTTTGATTATATTTTAAATTACTGAGAACTTTGATAGCTAAGCAAAGCTGAGCAAAAGTGTATCAGGTTTAAAGGAAATTCAACAAGGATATGATGATAGCCTAAGTATAGAGCATTTGCCCAGCTGCCCTGCAGAGATCAAACTACCTCGATTTGTGGAAGGTTTAGCCAGTCAAAATCAACTTACATTCAAGTAACCATATCTTGAGCTAGGGAAAAGATAATGGGTAAGCAACTAGCAGTATGGAATACTTTTCTCTTCAATTTAAATTTCACAGCGCTTGTCACTAGAAAATACTTTTAACATTGCCATCCAAAACACAGGCGATAATGCACAGGTCTTAGAATTTCCCCCACTTTCTCAAAATACAGTGGGAGGCAAACCACATTTCCACAAACAACAAATCCACGAGAGACTCCACTCATCACTAGTGCACAACGGCAATTTTGGACTCCCAATGTTTTAGGAATCAGGAACTATATAAATGGAGTGGGTACTCTAACCACAACTTACACAGTGTACATGTTAGTCTGCTAAATTTAGATGTCTGGCTCCAATGAAGTTTACTTAACTAGGCTACTATATCTGCAAACAGTTATAACTGACAACCAATAGTTTTGCAACCATTGTCTGACAAGTGACAGAACTTTTATTAGGCTAACCTGACAGTTTGGGAGGACACAGAGTGAGAGACTCAACCGAACCAAGTCGCAAGACCTAAACTATCAGCCACCCAACCATAAAGTTAATCATAATCACTATGATCGTGTCTTGCCTAGCTTAGACCTGAAAACTACATAATGGACGGCCGTGTTCTGTTGACACTGGACAACTGTAGCACTGTGAACAAGTTTCATAATTCTCTATTTGGTAACTGTAACGTTAGGCTAAAATTGCCTAGGTTAAGTACAGTAGGCCTAGCCTTAGAAGCTATTCTTTTACCACTTACAACTCTGCGAGGCTGAGGGCAGACATTTTCCCTCGTCTAGCTAGCCACTTTTGGAGCGGTGGATCGTCATCATCGGACGTGGTGCCTCGGTCTAGCATGCTAGACCCCATCAGTGTGCGAACCATGGGTACAGACTTACAAATTTAGGGAGAACAGGGAACTTTCCAAGCTCGAAAGTTTGGATACACGATCCACCCTTCTTTTTGTTTTGACAATTTAGCTGAAATTGATGACGCATTTGTTTCACGTAACTGCTGATGTTGTTTTGTTGACAGACGCCACCACTCGAGAACCTCGGTCGTTTTTCCTATAGGTACTACTTTGTTACCGTGCCGAGGTTTACCGAGAGAGTGAGGGCGGGTGGGGGAAGAGGGGGGGGGTGGAGGGAGGGAGGGGATGTAGGCTACAGCCCGTGGTCAAGGTGACTTGGAGGGAAGGAGAAAATGGGATAAAGAATCTTGTGGTAGCATTTATAGTACGAACGTACTGAAGGAAAAATTAACTTGAAAAGGCGGCCCTGCAATATAATTGTTCCCAGAGCCAAACCGGTCTTTCGACTGCCCGAGCCGACCCCACCCCCAAAGGGGGTCTACCAAAACATTGCAAAAGTCAAAAAAATCAAACAGAAGTTGGGGGATAATGGGTTTATTCCTTGGCATATCGTGATATAATTCATTATTTGAGGAATTCCTTAAAGTCATTTTAATGACACTAAGCACCTTGGAAGAACTTTCGACTAGGCAACTGTGGCTGCATCTGGGCTGGTGAAAGTTTAGTCGTCCAAATTAAATATAAGATCGACAAACATATTTTCAGCACAATATGTATTAGGATGCCACTACAATTTGACTCAGGTTTTCTTGTTATTTTTGTTTTGCTTTTTACTTCCTTCTCTTAATTGTTTCGTTCTTTTAACGAACCAAGCCAGTATTTATTTCACCCTTTATTTTATTAAATGTTGAATGATAATATGAACACTAATATACTATAAAAACGTAATCATATTTCAATAATGTTATAACTTTGGCTGCCACTCTTTGAAAAAGATTAAAATAGTGATAATTATATTGCTTTCATTCCTCGAAGGTGTCAATTTATGTCGGTTTCTTTTATTGAATATCGGTAAGCTTACCTGAATATCATCAGTTAAACATTTTGCGGAAAATAATGCTAAAAACAATAAGTGTGGAAAATATTTATTAAGGGATTTGTTTTATTTGACGCATTTGAGCCAAACGAATATGATACATGAAGCTATAAGAAGTAAAGTGAGCGTTTACCTTTATTTCCGTTTTAAAAAATAGCTTTATTGACCTTCTATAAATATGACATTGACATTAATCAACCGTTTTCACCAAGAAATGTTTGCCAATTGCATATATACATCAGTATACATCAGTATATTATAAATATATCATTTACGTCATAATTTAGTAAATACATTCTTGTGATTGTTTGCTAGCTGTACACAATTCATCAAATAAAATATTCTGCTTATTATTCTTATCACTATAATATA
>JAIPMN010002577.1:4329-43559 GCA_020650975.1 Apostichopus californicus
AAAAACTAGACACTACAAAGGATCCAAGAGTGGTGGGGGGGGGGGGTGGAAGGGTGATGAGTTGGTTGTGTAAAATACTACCAACACTGAGAGAGAACAAAGGGATGCACATAATGGGACCATCAATACAGATGTGAACATCCCTGGTAGGGAGAATAGGTTTTGTTGATAATGGGTAGGATTAAATTCATTACCAGTGACTGTAAAAGTTGTGGGTCTTTATTGAACAAGGGATTTGGATGGTTTGAAAGTCATATATGACCAGCTTAAAGGAGAGCAGGTTCACTGTTAGCTCACTTTTTTAAGTGGCAAGAGTACACATAGGGTGATTATAGGCTAAAGTATCTAGGCATTATCCTTCCTGTAAAGCATCTTTACGAGTTAATAAAAGGTTCCTATCAAAAGGGATTTATAACAGACATTCCAAGATGCCCACCTGTCTTTGAGGTGAAATAAAAAGTTGGGAAATAAATAGTCCATGTATTTTATTAGTTCCAAAAGCAAAGAGTGTTGTAGATGAGACTTGTGTGTATTGAGCACACATCAGTTTTAATTGTTGCTGTTTCTTTGTTGTTAAACTGTTAGATCAATAACTATGGATTTGAATTGAGCGAAAGCAAATTCTTGCAAATCTGGCTTTCAATATAAACTCCCTAAAAACTGTACAGTATTATATCTTTGTAACTTTGATGAAATATCACTATTTACCAACTATGGTCCTTAATTAACCTGTAATCTTAAAACTAAATCATTATCATAAGGACTGTGCTGCAAGTTGATCAATTAGTTAAATGGAGAAAGTTTTGTCTTAGTTAGGGAGTGTTAGCTCAGTGGTTAACGCTGGTGCCTTTCAATCATAAGGTCCCGAGTTCGAGTCACTCCAAGTTTAATGTATGTCGTCCAGTTACAGTGGTTGTTGACAATTGACAATTCATAATCATGAACGTTAAAATATGACTCTAAGAGACTGACTTTGGTCAGCTTGCGGCTTTGATAAGCCATTGATGGCTTCTTCGCGAGTTCCTGCTTGCAGGAGGATCTAAAATACATACATACTGTACATACAAACATAGTTCCACATATAGGGGAAGGAGTGGAGCATTTGTGCACAGTTAGCTACTTTTACAAAGATTCACATCCCTCTTCCCTGTTTCAACCAGAGTGATTTACAACCTACAAAGTTTGATCTCAGCACTGCAGTGTTTTAATTACCCTTTAACTATCCATAAAGAAGAGCTAATCAACCACACATCACTCCTCTGAATACTGCCAAAAAAAAAATGTTTGAGAAGCTTTGCAAATGTCACTCACGGCTTGATCAAATATGCAAAATACACTTTTACCCGTTACCCTTTCATCAGGTACCAGTTGCTACCGCCTATATATAGAGAGAAATAACACACACAAAAACCCAATGCAAATTTATATACATTCCAATCACACGCTTACATCCGCCCCACAATTTGCAATGATTTTTCTCACGATGACAAAGATCTAGTCTAGGCTTCTGGGTTAACAAAAGAGAGGAATGCAGGAAATTTGTTTGGAAGGAAAAACCGCCATTAATACCCGAAAAGTCCCTTCAAACCACCCCCCCCCCCAAAAAAAAATAAAAGTACTGAGTCATTCGACTGTGACGCAAAAGACCAGCAGCAATAAAATTAATTTTCCATGTTGAATAATCACGCAGGAATTCCGCTCTTTGATCGCGATGGTACACGTGTTTGACATTGCTTGGATACGAATGGAAATACATCATATTAAATTAAAAAATTTGCTAAAGTAGTCACACGGTCGAACGGTTCCTTTCTGGTGAATTTGAAGGCCTGCTGCTATTGTGGTGTTTCTTATTGTTGTTAAATCTATGACGGTTGAATATCGCTGGCTTAGATTGACACACGGATTCAATCGTGTGTGAGAAGTAGCACACGCAAACCTTAAGAGAGGTATTAAGTTTGGCAATTTCGGAGTCACCAAAACATCAAGTCACCATCTGCAGTAGTTAGATACAATTCTTAATGAAAAAAACAAGTGTTGGAAAAAGAAAAACTTTGGGTGGTAGAATGAGAAGTAAGGGCACAGGACCAAAACTTATTCGTCGAGTAGATAATGTTTAAGATGTCTTTTATAAGATGAAATTGATTTCATATTCATAATGTTTTCACTTAGAGAATTCCAGAGGGTAACATCAGAACATCTAAAGCTGAGCATGATACTACATATAAGTCCTCCTGGACATAGGCGTTTTGTAACATATTGTCAGAATGAGAGTCGCATGAATGAAATCTATTTTTATAATGAAAAGAAATTGTGATCATTTTCTGGGGGGAATGTGTGGAATTCCAATGTAAGTAGAGCTTGTGTACTACTAATTGCATAAATGGCAACATTCTCAACATTTTACTGCACACTGGTTGTACTGGTCACGAGAAAGAAATTTTGTCCAATCTGATACAAAGCAAGCAGTTACTGAATAACCATTTATAACATGAGAACAATTTATTTCTTTTTTAATACAGGAGGTTATAAAGACATTTGTTAATAATGGTGTGAAATTGGGGACGGAAATTTTAAATGGTTATTGATAGTTACTGAAATTCTAGAGAGTTTGATCGGTCCTCTCAAAAATGCTCTGCTTCGCTTAAATGCTACAACTTTTGCTTTGCTTTGCTTTGGTGGGACGTTCTGTACCACATAACAACTGTTTGCAGGTCATCGGCTTGACTGCTAAGTTAAACTTAAAAAAATTAAAGAAATATCAAAGATTTGAAATTTTGATTGCTTTCTATGGTTACATCTGAAATGGTCTAATCAGATAACAAATGTTCCCAAACTAATTAAGGACATTATGGAGCAAATAATGACTCCCTGGTTAAACTTCCTTAGCTGAGTAACAAGATGAAGGAGGGATGGTAAGAGGCAGTTTTGTGAGAGCAGTCAAGAGAAACTATGGACGCAACCCACAGAGTTGCTCTAAAATGGCAGAGAGTTCGAATGACCTGTGATGAGTCATTTGTTACTTTAGACACGATGTTTTACGCATTATTCGATGAACATAGATGTAATAACTGCTTAGTCATTTGATCGTACATGGATAGAGTTTAACAAAGCTATATTTGCCCTGTTCTCTTGCGGCCTTCCACAGAGCGCCGATTACAAATTACCAGACCAGAGTCATCACACAAGGGATATGAGTAAAGTCGGTATTCATTATCTTATACACGATTTTAACAGCAGATTACCCTGCAGGCAAACATGTTAAATAATCAGGAGTAAAATGGACCTTCCATTTACTTTCAAAGAGAAAGTCAAAAGATTCTTCAGACACGACTCTCAAGGGGAAAATAGAAGTT
The DNA here is from genome assembly GCA_020650975.1 of Apostichopus californicus. NCBI lineage: Eukaryota > Metazoa > Echinodermata > Holothuroidea > Aspidochirotida > Stichopodidae > Apostichopus > Apostichopus californicus. The sequence continues at coordinate 7,683 of JAIPMN010002577.1, forward strand.
AAGTAACTGCACCAGTTCTGAAAACAGAAACAGTTTTCAGGTTGCAATGTATGTGTCTTCAAACTTATGCAAAACACATGTGATACAGCTGGACTACGCAATACATCTTTTTTTATTCTTTTTCTATTTCTTGCAAAGGATGAGAGGGCCAAAAAGTAACGCAATCAGAAACATCCCTATGAATGATGGTGAAGAATGAATGTCTGGTTCAGCTGTTGTCAACATGTAAACTTGTGAACAGAAAGATTTTTTATTTTTAATTGTGCATACCAGGTAACCTGGTAGAGCAGATATTCCAAAACTGTCACACAATGCATGATGCAGGAGTTGCTTCTAAGTTTGCTGCCAGTTTAATCAGGGAGTTGTTATGGCAACTCCCTGGTTTAACACTTCTGGCCATGAGACGTAACTATATAGTCCCATGTAAAGCCATCAGTATTGCCCCAAAAGTTGAGCTTGCTAAATATTTGCTAAAAGTTTTCAAAAGTACCTTCCCTGGAGGTTCCCACTCTCGGAATTATTCCCAGATATAGGAGAGTTGTTAAATTAGACATTGAAATGTCTCATACAGAGAGACATACAGAGAGTTGTTATATATTAGACATTGAAATGTCTCATATAGAGAGACACACAGAGAGTTGTTAAATTAGACATTGAAATGTCTCATATAGAGAGACATACAGATAGTTGTTATATATTAGACATTGAAATGTCTCATATAGAGAGACATACAGAGAATTGTTAAATTAGACATTGAAATGTCTCATTGGTGCAGAATGCTTTGAGGTTACAGCAATTAAACGCTCTTTGAAATACCAGAATCAGTGACCATTATTCGATTTCCTAGCATATGTGAGAGGGCCGATACTGATGGTGAGTTTTATTGAAGGAGAGGTATGTCTCACGATTAAACCATGTTTGCGACTTGGATATCTAAAGGATGCAAATTCCCTCTCCCTCCTCACAGCCCAAATTCAGAACTAACAGTATCTTTGATTTTAAATACGATCACCAACACGGCTTATAAGAGATCTACGAATCGCTCTCAGCCTTGACAGAAGGAAACCAGTTAAATTAGTTTTAGCCTTTTTTTCCCGCTTCTGTAACTAATAATGCTAACAGATATCACTATTTCCATGTACATTATTAGTCGTGGAGAATGTATTTGGCCAGCTCATAATTTCTTAATTTCCCTATTTATAGGGCCGACAAAATAAATCAATAGGCTTTGCATCTCTTCTTTATGTACTTTTCTTGCAATTGTGATCAGATCTAATTTGCCAATTTACAATCGGTCTCATCTATTTATGGAAGCAATCAATGTCGTCAGTCTGTAACATTAACCAAACTGCTGGGAAAGGCAATTTCACGGTGACGACATTGGCTCTGCAAATTTTCCCCAGTCTTGTTGGCTTCTCCATCGGTTGCTATATTGACACCGAGAAGCGGCCGCCTAGCGTGTTTTGCAGATGTGAGAAGCATTGAGGCTATCACACTTTCCTCTGATTACATTAATATTTGAAAATTACAAGTATATTTATATACTTATATAAGTATATTGGTTTGCATCTATGGTGGCATACAGTACAGAGTTGTGTCATGGATTACCATTAGATAGATAAAATGCAAACTATTTGTCTTAAACAACAACAAAATCTTGCTTGAGACGAACCAACACCTTCCACACTAGAACAACTTCACTGGTCTTTAAATGTATTTCATGTAATATTATTCCGTGGTTTGAAATGAAGGAGCAAAATGGACACATGAAGCTGCAACTGTCCACTTCTCAGATGTGTGAGTTGATGTCAATCATTTCACAAACAAGTAAAATACAACCCATTTACTGATTGTCATCTACACACTTGTTCCCAACCAAGAAGTTCATTTCATCTTCTGCTCTCTCCCCTCAACTACATGGTTTGTTAGAGTTGATCTAATCTAATCGAATCTCACCAAAATGACAGTAAGCCTCTGTCAAACCTCCTACAAGTATCTAAGAATGATTTAGTGTTTCACAGGCATGTGAATAAAACCCCTGTCAGTATTAATTGCCATCCACACAGAGTTTAGACTTCATCATCCCTTATATCCATTCATATTTACACTCGTCATGCAGATAAAGTGCCCACACTTTCTATTAAACAATGGTTCATGGAAAATTCTTCCAATAATCTGCTATTTGACAACCAATAAAACCCCTCAAATGTTTTGTTTTCAATTACAAATAAATATAATATAAATATAATAAGCATGAGAAGTGTTTGCACCGCCAGATATCAAATTCCAAACAGGGTCCCTGAATTGGTACAGGAGAATGGTAACTTAGACATTCAGTGTTCTCATTTCATGAAAACCTATACTGTGAATGATGGAGTATGAAGACTTAGTATGCTAGATTTGCTCAATGATTTCAAAGTCAATGTTAAAAGGTTACCAGTTCATTCTAGGCACGGTAGAACCAGAGTGCTAAGGTTGAAGGGAGACAGGTAAGCGAAGAGTGAAGTAAATTTACAGTTAACAGAATTCCTGAGGGAAAATCCAAGTAGTAATTTAAGAAACTAGTACCAATGTTGGATGGGTAACCAGTTACCAGGTAACTCAGTGCAAAACAATATACAAGAATCAGCTCTCTGTCAAAACAAGCTTTTCTTATAAAGTTTGGAAGCATGTAAGGACGACAAAACAGATGCAAAATCTAACCTGATCCTCAGAGGTGATGAAGATGAATTCTCCATCTTCTGAAAGGAGTAAGCCGTTCCTGATGACTGGTGTCTCATGGAGATCAAGACTCTCGTAAACTTCTGCTGATGAACCGTCCAATCGCAACTGAGGAGAGAACAATCCTTTATACCGTTACCAAAGGTTCTGATGAGATAATTCCTGAGAATCCATAAAATTAATAATTGTATCATGAAAGGATGACAGAAGACCCTGAACCCTTCACACATTAATATTAATAATAACAATATGTAGAATATCAAAAAATCTGAATCTCACAATGAACAATCCATGGGAGATTCAATGTCACATCTTTACATTTGATCTGGATCCACGGGAATGCTAATTGTATCATTAGTATAATGCATGTAATGTGGATATACAGTGGTGCCTATAATATTTGCTGAGAAATGATGTTGAGAATGATCATCATGTGATCGTGAAATGTTTGGAAAAATACTCATACTGGGCATAATCAAAATTCCTCCAATTGCTCCTTTAAAATTACTTCCATTAATCGTACTAATGACAACTGTATGAGTTGTTTTACAATGTTGGGAATGTTACCTTCTTAAAATTGCCACTATCTCCTCCAGTGAAGATAATTGGTGTCTCAAAATGCTGAACTGCGGCAACAGCAGTGATGTAGTTGGTGCTTTCATATACTGGCCTGGCTGATATAGTGATGGCTCTATTGTCACCTCCGAGAGGCGTCTGTGTTCCGAATGTATGACAATAATCTGCTGGTGAACTCTCATTGATGGTGTTGAACTACAAAGGAAACAAAACAATGTGATAATCCATTTACATACACAAGCTAATGCCTTGATATATTCTCTAAAGTTGAGATTAACAATTATAAAGTACCATCCCAGAAATTAAATAATTGAGATCTTTTAGAAGTAATTTCAACTGGAAAGACCACCATTACTGGTATCATTTTGTCTTTGTCACCAACATGAATATTGGTACTGTGTTGTGTAACATACTGTAGCATCCTATTGCCACAATCTTTCTATCTTTGACGGCATTTGTAAATTTCAAGAACTGCAAAAATCCTGTCTTACTTGATGTGATGATGGATATTAATGAGACCTCAGTAAATATTCAGAATAGATAATCAAGTAAAAATAAAGTGGTCAAATAACTACCAGGAATGTACTCGGTTCTAGGTACATTTACTTATAAGTAGTTAAGTTTTGCTTGACCATGCTTCTACTTCAATTTCTGATTAACATGTTTTCTTTTTCAGAAACAAGAAAGCTTTGTGATCCCTTGCCATACAATTTGCTCCAACTTCAAAATAACTATCTGACTAATGTAGAGCAATTGGTGAGTTAATTTTGTCCAAGAATTAAGTGAGAACCAGAAAAGATTTGTAGAAATCCCATGTGGGCATCAACCATGTCATATACTCATAAGGATTTTATAGTATAGAATCTTAAGCCAAAATGTTTTAATAGCCAGAGAGAACAGTCTTCTTATGTGAAATATAGACACATTTTTACCAACTTTGAGCTAGCAAATCCCTTTAAATAGTTGTTCAGAGTTACATGACATTGTTTATATACTGTGAAATATTTTTGAGGAAATGACCAAGTTTTCAACCATTTGAGAACCTGTTGACCCCTTCAGCCAGTTTGTGCCAATTTGATATAACCTGTTGACCATTTGCAGCTCAGAGGGTGGAACCCTTATAGGAGGTTTAATTGCATATTTAAAGCATGAGTATGAACTCTGAAGCATATTTCATTACTTAGATGCCAGGTATGTTTCGTTGAATGAAGACCCATAGAGCCCCTTCACAGAACTAAACTGAACTGCATTTGACCAAATTAAGTGTACCAAAAGAAAGTCTTAGCATTGGAGAATTCATTTAAAGGTATTCAGACTTTGATGCCTATTGACCTAATGTGACGTTTGACCTCTACCAACTTCAAAAGGATTCGTGCACTCATCAAGCTGGATCTAAATATGAAGTTCAAGAAAGATGTACTTCTTGTGTTATCGTGTTTACAACTTTTAACTTTCATTTAAATGTTGACCGAAAATGACCTTTGACCTCCTCTATTTCAAAGGGTTGTTGTATTCAACAAACTGAATCTGCATACCAAGTATGAAGTTCAACAAAGATTCACTTTTTAAGTTATCATGTTCACAAAGTTTTCAGACTTTGACCCAGAAAAACAAAAAAAAAGGCTTCTTATATTCAATAAGACGGATCCACATACCAAGTATGAAGTTAATCATCACTGTGTTTACAAGCAAGTGTCACACACATAAACACACATATATGCCATCACCATCGCATAGATTCCATATTCCCTCTGGTAAGGAATTAAAAAATACATTGCCAACGATTTATTATTGTCCAAACTTCATTTAGATGTTCTCTGCATAAAATAATACAGGATGAAAGAGCAGGGCTTTGCAACTAAAAGTACCCTACTATATGATATGGGCCAGCGGGCCACATGTGCATATCTACATAATGTACCCCATTCTTAGAACAATGGCATTACAATTACTGGTACCTCTACTTACCAGGAACGAATTGATTGAACAATCTCTAGATCCAGCCCAACTGATTTCAGTATTATCTGTTCCCTTTTGAGCACAGTCTAATCGTCTGTCATAGAATGCTTGATTGATGTCATCTACAGAGTATATACAGATAGCTGATTCAGATGAAGGAGTGGGACTGGTGAGTGACTCTGACTTTGAAAATGATGCTACCAGTACATCCTTTACTTCTTCATCTCCATCCAGAGAAAGAGAGGCAAGGTGCGCAGATTGAATGAAGTTGTAATCATCATCCTCGGTCATTCCACCACAGACGAGAGGAAGCTCAATATAGGAATGAAAGTCTGGATCACCATGACAAAGACGAACTAATTTAGAAGTATATCTACTTATGGTGCTATAATCTCTGGGTTGTGATGCAGCAAAGTAGCTGAACTGACCGCTAGTGAAACCATAAATATAACTGATGTTGAATGGCTGATCTGCTGGAGATCTATCCACGAGAGTCTGGGATATTGGTATTTCAGCATCTTCTGAGGTGACTTTAAATAATTGATCATCTGGTAGAGAGCCTGATATTAATCTTGTTGATACCGTTGGTACATCTCTTAACCAGTCACCATTTGATGATACAACATAAAGGACCCTATCCGTGGCTCCATTAGCAATAAAGGCAACAGCCAGACCTGATGGTGTATTGGGTACGACCTCTCGTATTGAATCGCCATATGTAACATTTAGACTACCTGGATCTCTGATGCGACAGGTTCCTTGATAAATACTCCCACATGTGATCAGACTATTCTGATGAACTAGGATAACTTTATTATAATTATCTGTAGTAGTCTTTGGTTCCATACAACTAAATGGAGGGGGTCTACACTCTGGACTGTCATCAACAGGACCTGTTTGTTCAGATTGTATTAAATCTAAATCACTGTTTAATTTATAAATGGTATTCAGTCCTCCGATATACAAACTACCATCACTCGGATCAAGGAATTGATTCTGGAAAACAGAGTTGGAATTAGGAATTGAAAATTGAGGATAGCTCTGAGCTGTAGTTCTGCATATAAGAAATGAAACTACTAAAGTTAGGAAGTGGATTTTTGTGAGGGATCTCGGAATCTTCAGCAGCTGGGTAAAAGCGAAACCTGTACTTTCACCGCCGGGCCTCCTAATGGCAGCCATTTTGGAATTCTTCTGTCTCACTGTGCTATTACACTCTATCCTGGCAGAAGGAAAACAGAAGAAAACAATTTAAGTAATATTTACATATACACTGTATATTATATAGTGTTTAGGCATGCATTTATGCAGGTATATATGCATATTAAATAATCATCTTTAATATATATTAACAGTTTTCAGTCTTTGTGTATTGTATCGCATGTACAGGGAATAACTATAAACCCATATAGCATGTAGCAAATATACTATGCAAAATGTGCAACTTGCTATAGTGCAGTGTCTGTATAACAGTTTTTGCACACAGAAAATTATACTATTTTACAAAGTGACAAACATTGAGCCTTCAAAACTGCTACACAAACTTTGAAAAATGATTTCTGCCCCAATGTGGCACCATCAAAGTATCCAGATAACATACAGACGACTAACATATATAAGAGAATGTAGAAAACTGTCTCCACTAAAATAATTAAAAAATAAAAAAATAAAAAAAAGCTAGTCTGATGTGATCTTGCATTTGATCAATATGAATGGCAACAGAAAAAAAGCAACCTAAAAGCAATGAAAAAAAAACAACCCTAAAATGGATATTTCAAAGAAACATCCAGTACAATGTTGGAAAATTAAATTTATGAAGTTGATTTAGTAGTTTTCAATGGCATAGCTTTTGTGAGCTCTTAGAAATTTAAATATCATACCTGCTTGTTAACCAACAGAGCTTTCTTAGTGAATATAACAGAAAAATGTTATGTTGCTAAAAATATTAACAGATGCTTCAAATGGAATTAATTATTAAAATTCAATCACTGTGACAAAATCACAACGAGTTGAGTAAAATTTTGAGTGAAGAAAGGCACTGAGATTCCAAGACCTGCCCATCGGATCTGATGCAATTAAATTTGCAAATAAATAAGTAGTACATGTGTTTACCTCAAATAACAGACCATATCGCAAATATAATGAAAATTCCTCATTTTCACGTACATATTAACTATGATTTTTCCAATAACAAAGCAAAAACCTGATATATATACTGTAGTCAAAGTAAGAGACAAATGAAATACTGAGAGAATAAAATACAAATTAATTTAATCAAATTGTGATGATGAAGAGAAAATGGATTCTACAACTCAATGTAATGTAGATATATAATCATATCCATAGCAACAACCAGTTTAAATTTGTATCACAAACCTCCACCAACAGACAACCATAATCCAAATAAATGTCAAAACACAAGAACTCCGCACACGTGGAAGTATAGCTGATCTATAATACACAACAGCAACTTGGATCAGTATATAAGCTTCCAACTTCCCAAGATTGCCTTGTGCCTAAAATATCTACTACAGGTTTATACTGTCTTTTATCCATTCGGTCTTTTATTAACAGGCTTCCATAAAATCCCACTCGCACAATGGCATCGGCAGTGATTTTTTTTTGGAAAGGCTTTGGTTGGTTGGTTCAATTGAATGGCTCTGAAAACAAACCTGGGTGCGATGCACTCAACTCTCTACCAATGAAAAGGCAGGAAGCAACATGCCATGCATACCCTAACCAGACACAGTCAACTAAAAGTAAGTGTACACATCATCGCTCATGGTGTACTTAATCTTAAAGCCAGCCAGCAGGGGTTTTGGTTGGCTGGTCTCGAGTCTTACAGAAGCCTCCGACAGCTTGTAACGATTTCGCAATCTTCACAGGTGAATTCAGTTTAAAACCATAAATTGACTATATCGCCTTACACCATGGCCAGCCAGGTATGCAATAATGTTATGCGAGGGTCCTTAGCAACAGATGCATAATACTTCATGATTCTAATCAAAAAAGTCAAACTGTGAAGTTATAAACATCCTCAGAGTCATGTTTCACCATGGCGATGATTGACAGATCACATCTGCAACTATGAGGTTATAATTATTGAGAAAATTTATTAAAGCAGCTTTTCTGGTTAAATAGTCGCATTCTACAATGCTGTTGAATAGATTAATGCTTAAAACAAGATTGCAACAAACTATCAAACCATGCACCTTCTAGAATTGTACATTCAATGTACATTGACACACAATATTATGAAGGTAAAACCAAAAATCTAAATAAAATTTTGTCACTGAGACAGTTCCTAACACATCACTTCCAATGATTGAGAGTATACTTCTAGGTATGAATTTCCACCAATCATGCAAGGAATTTATTTTAAAAATTGAGTTTCTTACAGTCTTTTGACTTTTGAAGTTACAAAAAATTATTCCCAGACATCATTGTTATCTGGATTCATCTTAAGAAAATACCAAAATATGAAATGTCAATTTAAGTAAGTTTGACAAATTTTAAAATTCATTCTTGATTTCACTCGTGGCTGTTTTTTTATTATTTTTTTACCTGTATCTATACTTTAAAAGATGAAGGAGATCAAAGGATATTCTAATGGAAAATGTTTAGATTGCCCTGACATTATTCAACCGCTTGTTTATAAATTCATTTATGCGTTAATTTGTTTCCGCATACCCATGTGAGTATTGATGGGAATGTAGTCATGCACACTATGATTGCATCTACAAAGGGGAATATTAAACATGGCTAGGAAATGTCTTCATTTAAGTCTTTAAAAAGAGACACAGCATGTGTTTGAAAAACAACAGCTTCCAGTTTTTCTGACAAAGGAACATGCATGCCTACAGTACAAGCTTGTATGATCAGAGAACACCACAATAGTTATAGTAGTTCAAGCATGTTTTAGTTTCATGTAAAGACTTTTCTCACTTTTGCTCTCTTTGTCTCTCTCTCTTGACCTCTGTTCTGCACCTTCTCACCCACCCACGCAGTCCCTCCCCCTTACCTTCCCTTCCCACCCTCCTATTTGTATAAATGAAGGTAATCCTTCAAGAAGTTGTGTTATAACAACATTTGTGTTGCTAATATCTAACCAAGTCATGCTGGTTTGATATTTTGTAACATTATTGTTTTGTATTATTTTACAACTGCAGCTACAGTGTCTCTTCCTTGTGAAACGGTGACAGCACAATATTAATTAAATTAACTGATTAACTAGATACAAACAATTGAGTATCACAAATTAAATGTGATACCACTACATTTCAACGTTTCGTTTTCCTCCAAAAGTTATGTGTGAAAGTAAGTGGGCCTGACATTTCGATCCTAGCAGGATCTTCTTCATTCATCCTCTGAATGAAATCCTGCTAGGATCGAAACGTCAGGCCTTCTTACTTTCACACATTCTCTTACACAGGCTCTTTAGTGGATATGAAGTTTGCTTACATTGTTTGTTTGATTTTGATCTCCAAAACTTATGACCGTGATTTATGTTTAATTCCATCATTTTTGCTGACCAGATTAACAGACTATTTTCATGTACACTGTACGTGTTGTACCTTTCTTCTTAATTCTGCTAATTAATGGTACCACCACTGTCCACCAGATTGTGGCAAATTTTAGCACAAACATGAAGCTTTCATTGAATTCTCTGCATTTTTCCTGAACTATGACATAAATGAATCAAATTACCGCTGGCCAGTTTATACAGTACAACACACAGGGGCTTGCAGATATCAAAGGAACGTAATAATCATCCACTCATCAATGATAACTTTTCTCTGAAACTCCAATTTGCTACCGAAGACACAATACCACCGTACTACTTTCTCTTGAAGACGTGAACCAGAATGATTTCCAATCTGTTCAGTTTTCGGACAAATCCCTACTTTTCTAAAGAATGTCAGGAATGCAAGCGAGTCTACTTAGCTCACAAAGAACTTCCTGCTGGCTTTGCAGAGGCTATTGTAAGGTGAGCTGGATATAGCTAAATGACAATGGGTAATTATAGCTAACGCCATGGCTGTGGTTACCAGGGGGAGGTCAGCTCGAACTAATGTGGACACCATCTCTTGAATCTAGAAAGGAAACCCAAAGCAAGAAAAGACAAGTTTTGAAAGGTGTTTGAAATCGATGAAGTTTATTTTGCCAAGTCTGATGTCTGTGACCAAGGAATGAACCAGCCTAACCAGACTGCTGGGAGTGTTAAAATTAAAATACTAACAACCTTATGTATAACCTAAGCGTACAGTGATTGAACAAAGCTGTATTGGTACAGTAGTTTATTATACAGAGGGGACAATCTTGGGGGGGGGGTAAGGTTAGTCCATGAGTCATCACAAACTAAATTATACCATGCAATACTTACTGTGTATGATCAATGACACTGTAAAGCGTGAAGTTGTCTTGCATGACCATGCAAGTTGCAATTTTAATTTGAGTAATTCACACTACAACTGATAAAAAATATTTCAGCATTAATTATAGTATATAGTTACACTACAACACGCTCACAAATACTGTTAACTGGCTGCTTGGAGTGGCTAGTATATGGAGTACAGTTTCACCCTACCGAATAACATCTTTTAAAGTCTACATATATATGCAAACTCATTCCTTTCTACATATAGCGTTTGTTGTATGTCACCATCAAATTCTTGAATGCTTGAATTTGGTATATGATCCACTAATAAACATCTAACTTGAAACCTGTTTGTGAAATGAAGCACCGCCAAGCTTACTTCAAAATAAAACTCAATTCAAATTTAAGTGGCTGGCAGGTATTAAATTGATGTTAATCAGATTCCTACAGTCAAAACTTGACTTACCGTACAGTGACCAGAATTAGGGTGAGATGTAGGCTTTGATTGATACAGAAAAATGCTAACAGAGTTGAATACTCTGAGGGATATATGAAAAGAACTATATTATACTTTGCTTTATTCAGCGATACAACTTATTGACACTTTAACACCTGTACGATACAAAAACGATAACAAGTGCTGGCTATCTACATGCAGAATAGTGAGTGTGCAAGTTTTGTGCCAGGCCAAAGTAGATACTATTGTGCTGCGTAAAAAAACAGTTTTAGATATCTTTGCATTTTGTGATACAATGCATCCATGCTCTGTTAAACCACAAGTTGAAACTAACCCCCCCCCCCACTTTTACTATTTGTATGGTAAATACTGTTTGAGATATCAATCGAACAGTTCCTGCTCGAGTCCTGTGTGTTATTTGACTAATATACAAGATTCATACATCTACTGTATGTTGCCAATCAAACTCTACCAATTTCTTTAATTTTTCTCAACCTTTCTGTAATAAATAGGCCTTTCTCAAAGGGGACGAAGAAAGAAATAAAAATATAGAAAACAGAATCTTTGTTTTTAATTCTTCTCAACAAATCCCACAGGATGGGTGTACCTGACTGTAAGGTTGTCAAATGAAACAAAACTCTTTCTAGGATGTTGCCGCATAAATGGATATTTCAGTCACAAACTGACAGTCACAGAAATATCAAATGAAAGTATTAATACCTTACAAAATACATCATTTATTACCCCAGGTGCAAAAGGAAATCCAACTTTCTCCCCCAAAAAACTTTGATGGCAAAAAATACTGCTGGTATAAATGTCAGTCTCGTACAAGACAATAATCTGTAAAATATTAATGAAGGATTATATTCTGTCTTGGACTGCATCATTTTGGACGAGATCGTAAAGAGTAGATCGAAAGGTAGAAAGGCCTCCCAAATGTAAATTTGATCAAAATCGTGCTCCCTCGTGGAATATTATAAATTTTAATTCTTCTATTTGTGCTCTGAGCCTCTGACTTGAGGTTCTTTAATGTAATGCATTTGAGGGAATGCCATTATACCTGAACCCGCCAGCGCAGTGAGCTGGGAATAACATCAAACAGGTCAACTATGCTCGAGTTGTCCTTCAGATACATCACAAGTAAAACTGTCACACAATTAACACTAACCCAAGTAATGTTTCTTAAAAAGTGAAATGTTTCAACCAGAATATCATGAGGCTTTGTAATCCCTCGACTCCAAATAACTCACTCATATCTTATTTAAATGTAAGCAATGTATAACTTATAATTATTTGAAAATGAACAAACGGTATATAAACCAGAAAGAAAGTAGCTTTTGTGATTCCTTACCATACAAATTGCTACAAATACTGTAACTATCTGACTAATGTAACGCAAGTGAGTTAAATTTGTCCAAGAATTAAGAGAACCAAAAAAGATACTGTATGTAGCAATCCCTTCATTGCAGGCATCAACCATGTCATTCACTCATAAGGATGTTTACAAGCAAGTGTCACATAGTGTGTTTCTAAACACACACACACACACACCATCACAATTGCAGATTCCTTGTATATATGCTTCTGGCAAGAAATAAAAAATCTTCCAACATTTTTAAAGTTCTTCAAGTTTGTACTTGTATAGAATACTTATAATAGCACCAGAATAACTTGATTCCTTCACACCTATTAACTATCTTAGTCTCAAAATACTAGCTAAATCATTAACCAGCCATTTAAGCAAAATTGATTTTCAATCATAAATCAAATTATTTGAGGAACATCAATTTGTTTGTCAAGTGAATGTAAAATCAACAAACAGGGATTCTATATATATAGTAGTTTCTGATTGGCTAGCAAAGGAGTGCTTTATACTAACAGTAGTTGACATTGGTTATTAATTTGATTGGAGTTTACACTAGAATTGTTTGAATTAAGGCTGTGTCCAGAACTACCATAAATAAATATGCATTAATCTATTAAACTGATAACACATGTACTTCTCAAACCCTCACTGATCATACAGTATTGTACATAATTTCCTGGCCGAAAAATATGCTACAAAGTCAATCAATGGTCAGTCATGTTCCAATTCCAATCCAAGCATCTTAAAGGCATCCTCCAAGGACTTACAGTATACTCCACATCTGAGGCAAATGCAGCCTCTGTCTGAGAATGATAGTGCAGAGGGCTTATACTCCTAGAATCTCATAACAATGCTTAAATATATAGCAAATCTCAGCACACGGTACTTGGAGTCAATATATACTGTGAACTTACAGTAATTATACTTGTAATAGTTTAAAATTGTAGAAATTTGGTCAATATTACAGTTGTCATTCAAGAAGAGCGTAATTGTACCACATTATTGGTCCTTCTTGCAACAATGCAAGGAAAAAATTGGAGTCGCACTGAATGGTACATGAAGATTGAAAAAGGCCATAATTATAGCCTGGGTGTATATATACAATATACTCCAATGCAATTACGATTAGAAGCAAAATATGTGATGCATCGATTCAGAAGCCAGAAGGAATTCCCATATATACTTCAATGATCATGTATCCTACTTTTATTGTGTATTAAGTACTGTACTTACCTGTCTCCACCTAACAAGTGCATGCCAATAATGCCATGTATACATAATGATGATAAATGTATATATTCCAAATAACAAATCAATGGTCATGCAACCATTTCATCAGCGGTGATACCTCCTTGGAGGTCAATAAATATATAAATCATCTTTGACTAGCTGGTTGTAACATTATAAGACAATACTAAACTATACTGTAGCTCCCACTAGGAATAACTTATGAGATGCCAACAGGCACATATCACAACCGGCTCAGTTGTTTCTTTTAACAATTTATTAAGGTACATCCTTGATCAAGGTCAGTTGAACTTACTGTTCAATTATCCAGATTTTTTGATTTTTTTATTTTTCTTTCTTTTTCGGTTTGAAAGCTGAACTCATTGACTTGAACTTAGCAAAACCAGGAAGATTGATGACTTGTCCAATAAAACAAACTCTCCATAACATCATACATACATATATAAGGCATCCTGTTCCATGCATCGCCTAGAAACAACAATACAACATGGTACAAAAATGACAAGGGTACTGTATACATGTGTATATCACACCTTGTTAAGCAATAATGGTATGATTCATTTAACATGTCACGACAAAATTTACATGTAGAACATAAAAATTGCTTTATCCCAGTCACTTATCTAAAATTAATGTTCTTACTATACTGTATATATCTAGGCATGAGTATAGTTTTAAGTAAACAACTGTCATGTTGAGTTAAAATGTCTCCATCCCTTCGGTTTACATTGACGGAAAAAAAAAACATTTACACAATTCAACCTAATGTGGTTGCATATACATGTGATTGTGGAAACTTGTCCAAATACTGTATGTGTAAATATTACATAACTTGGTTAAATAGAATCAGATGAATAGGTACAACCAGATGCAAACTGCACCTGACAGCAAAAAGACAATTCATATCACTAGATGTACAGTATAATGACAATATGTAATCCCAAAATACAGCTTTTAGAATTTTGTTACAATAATGACATTACTAAACAGTCAACAGTTTTATACAGGCTCAAAAACAATTTTTTTCACAGAAAAACAACCTTGATGTAGATTTCTATCTCAGATACTGACCTGCAGACAGTATATTGGCCAGGAAGTCATTACACACTTAGTATCATACTGTATATATTCATTTTCATTTCTTGGAAGATATTGACTGTGAGTCAGCGGTGCACTTAAATATCTTGCTTTATACATAATCTGCAACATAATCAAGTTATGACTTTTTTTTTGTAGGGTATAGGTACAGTTGTAGGTTGAAATGGACACACATATATGTACACAGTACAAAGATGAGTGAAAAATGAAAATGTATGTGAACTACACCCAACTTGTACGTCACACAATGTAACATCATCCTACAGTACTTATCTAGTAGCAGATATATACGACCGAACACTGAGTAACAAACACACAATCCACACGTATTTATATAAACAAATCCATAAAATAATGTAACACTCCATTATAGTTTCATTAAACCCTGAAAAAAAAACATTTTTTGCAACTTCCCACAGAACTCCTGATTAGGTATACATTAAGTGATACCTACTGCTGTGATAGTTGATTTTCCAATTTAAATCAAACTTAGGAACCTGGTTCTGTTTGCGATGCATGCTATGACTATGATTTGTGGGCTGTTTCTTTTCTACATAGATTTAAAGGGAGCTGCTGTCTGTTAGCTTCCTGGTCGAAATATCCCACAAATATCTTTAAAAACAATTTAAGCAGTAATGTGTGTATGCTGAAAATGCCTAAATACAGCCTTGTACAGTTAATGAAGACAAGCAGGTACTGCCGAATTATATACCGATGCTGTAAAAGGTGTGACCATAGGGTGGTTGCTAGGGCCTTTACCATGATCATAATGTCAAAGTTGTGATTCTGCCTGACAAACCAAACTATGGTATTTCAAAAGTATGGTACCATTTTCAAAATTTCTATTGATATCTCACTAAAACTTTGTTTCTTTCCACACAGAAAATGGACTATTGTGCTTATACTCATTTTTGGAAACCCAATTCATCACAAAGTTCAGTCATCTCTGAGGACTGTATTTGTTCAAAACATGGCTGAATGAACAAACTCAAAGGATACATATCTATAGCTCAAGTAAACAAAACCTGACTTAACAAGATGTATTCATGGAAATAATAAATTATATTACAATCAGTGAAGGTAAAATGGCAGTTGAGTAAATAACCCCAAATTTCCCCTTTAAAAATACGGGTCCTTATAAAATTCAGCTCTTTTATGAGTTGAAAACAGGTTTATAACTGTATATGACAATATATATTCAAAACAAGTTATGAGTCATTGCATAGAACGTAGGTCTTCCAAAGAGATTGAACTTTAACCTCTAAAACAGTAAAACTTCAAGTCATGTACACGTCAGTCATGTTAGCAATATTTCCTTGGCAAAGCGCCGATAGTGTTTTTTCAAGTTCACTGGGTTTGAATAGCTGGACAACTTTTAAACAGCTGTGCGCATTAACTTTGAATCCATTTCGATCCATTTCCTTCAAAGAATCAACTACAAACATTTCAGGTAGAGCCATTATTTTAATAATCAATTATATCTGATCATACAAATTCTCATTGATTTTTTCCCCCTTTAATATAAATTTTACAACACTGTACTGCAGCTTTAGATTATGTGTCTTATTTTACAACAGAGAGGACTGAAAATGCTCTTAGTAATTTACTTACATCAACATATTTTTTCAAGAAGAAATCTGCACTACAGAGTAATGTTGTTTATGTTACAATTTTTCAGCTGTCAATGTTGACCCAAAATATGCGAGAAAGTCAAACATTGGTCACTCAAAAGTCACGTTCAACATTTGTCAAACGAGTGTTCTATTACCCCTGTGCTACCCTCAATGCATTTACCTATCCACACTTGATTAATTGTCCAAAATTCCCTCTGATAGCTGTAGCATATATTGGTAACTGTTTTTTCTTCTCTTTCTTAAATTTTCCAACATTAAACATTGCACTTTATATTAATCAGAAATATTGCTTCACAGTACAAATATTTAAAAACACTTTTGACTTACAATGGAAAATGCCAGCAGAATGTAACAGTCAAGACACTTATTCAACCACTGTAGTTGCTGTGGACTTTCTACTCATCAAAAATTGTTTACAATAAAAATCAATTTTTTTTAAAAATCCCTATTGACCAGAAGGAAAAAGAAGGAAGTTATGATTTCTTGCGTGTCTTTGTCTCATCACTTAAGAATCAATTCTTATTTCCCAGGTCCTTCAGAGGTTTAGTAATCCGCTGTTTATCTATCAACACAGGAAGGAGCAGAGCCATATATGTCAGGCAGGACATCATTAAAGTTGTTGCATACACTAACCACACTCACACAGTAGCAGAAGAAGAACACCACCCACAATGCAAATGGTACAAATAAACAGAGTTTTCATGGGAAAAATTGGCTCCCTGTCAAAGATGGTCAGTTTCTCTAGCTTGCACTTTTTGCACTTTTTGTTTCTGTTTAATCGCCAAAAACTCAGGAAATCAAGGAAATAGAATGACCGTACAACCAAAATATTTGTACACTTTAAGCATATCTACACCTGTATTCTCAAA
The DNA here is from genome assembly GCA_020650975.1 of Apostichopus californicus. Classification (NCBI taxonomy): domain Eukaryota; kingdom Metazoa; phylum Echinodermata; class Holothuroidea; order Aspidochirotida; family Stichopodidae; genus Apostichopus; species Apostichopus californicus. The sequence goes on from JAIPMN010002577.1 coordinate 24,985, forward strand.
ATTTGCCGAGATAAATTTCAATCAAAATGAAAGGATTATTTTGTCACACACTCACACTGTGTCAGAATCATTTTTTTTATATAAACTGTTGAATTTTAAGAGTTCTTTTTATTAAGAGGTACGTAACTTTCAGTTCAAAATGTAAGTGCATCCCTGCAGGTCCTGGCTGTATCATGTAATACCATAGTGCTCAATGGCTTTGTACACCACATGCAAACTGGCACAGTGACTTCTGACTGAAACCGGGGCAAAGAACTGGCTAAGGCAGATTTTCACAAATTTTAAACGCAGGCTAGATGCAGTACAGTGTACAATATATATGTCACTTAGTTGAGGGCAAATTTAAGCCGGGACTGCTGAAATTCAGGTTCTTAAGTTCATGAGTGCAAAATCGAAGAAATAGTTTTTGTGTACCAGTTGAAATAAATTTCCTAAACCTGAGATATGCTACACAAAATGTGGATATTAGTACATTAAATTCGTACATTATTACAATATACATTATACAATATTAGTACATTAAGTTTTTACAAATTTCAAAATACTTATTTTATCAGCTTTTCCCCCCTGCCCCTTAACCCACACCCTTTCTATTACTACCCTACAAAAGTTTGTTTTTTATACTTTGGTCAGACAATAATAAAACTTGCTGTTTCCTGGGAAACTGTACAAGTGTATGTGATGGCCAATGGAATGTAATGATTTAACTCAATGACATGGAGGGAGGGTCTTCACAGTTCATATTATTTTTGTCCATTTTCACATTAAATGTAGCATATTATCATTGCCATGTTACACCATTGTCAACACCCCTCCTCCCCCCCCCCCCCACACCCTAAACTTGTTTCTTTTTTTATTTCACTCCAAAACACCACTTTTAGGAGCTACTTAATGGTAACTTTAACCATCAAGTTAAAAAATTTAGACAAAAAGCTGCTTTTAAATTATATCCTTCCCATCTCCAGACCAAAGCCTATAGGATTAATTCATAATGGCTCTCTAATTCTGATCTAATCCGCTGCCATCCTTGTTTACCCATGCAATGCTATTAAACTATTACCAACACAAAATTTATGTTTTGATAATAAACATCACCAATACCAAGTATGTACAGAGGTCAAGAAGAGACCACCAAGTTCATTGCAGTAATAAGGCAATGTCCATAATAAGATATGCCTACAATGCATTCTTGTACTGCAGAGTGGAAACACCATATTACAAGGCTCTCCCGATGGTATACAAACAGTGTACAGTGTATAAAACAGCGGTGGGTATTTTTACTAAGCAACTATTAACTCACAGTTACGGTGCATGTCCAGTCTGACATGGGGTCTCCTTTTGTGGTTACAAATACAATAGTGGTCAACAAATCAGTATAAGACCAAGGTCCAGTTGATTTATGCCAGGAATTGACCAGAGTCCTGTTTTCAAGTACCTGCCGCTAAGGATCAATAATATTCCCACGGTTCATTCTTTCTTTTAAACTGTTTCCTCCCAAGTCTGTCTCCACCGATGCTTAATTGCCTAAGGCTGTGAGTGTGTGTGTGAAGTGCAAGGGCATGTAGTAACCCAGTGCTACATACAGTAGTAATTCTTTCCTTATTAAGAGTGGGTGGAAGTCTCAAATCTAAGCAGGAATCCAATACCCTAAGAAGAAGAGGATAATAATTTTAACTGCAGTGAAGGTGAAAAGATGTAAACATTGATGGCCTTAGTTGAGGTTTACATCAAGATCTTCTACAGTACATCAACATAAACCAAGGAGTGCGTGGGCTTCAATCTATTGCACTTTGTTCATGTAAAACTACAAACTCACTATAAAACCCATGAAGCATAACTTTTAGCCATTTGAATTTAATATTTAGATGCCTGAGTTAAAAAAGAAGTTCTGTAAAACTATGGACTACACTCACCACTCTGCAAGATTAGTGTGTGGGTGGACAATGAAATGTGTAAATAATTCAATAAAATATGGGTGGGGTAGGAAATCTTTATCAGCAATGGCGAAGAGTCAAGCTGTTTGACCTTACTGGAGACAGGACTTTGCATCCTCACAGCAGATTCTGTGATAACTTAAAAGCCAAAGCACCACATCTCTCCCAACATATATGTTGCAATAATGTAACCTTCATACAGCAAGTAACAATTAAATCCAAAGGTCAAGTATGTGGTAAATTTGGGGTTTGTCATTGAATGTAAACTATGCTCTTTTGTATCATAAATTCACTTCAGAATAAAGTAATAAGAATGCCTTCTTCCCAAGCAAGGAGGGTAAACTAATGAAACAACTACGCAGTATGGATTCCTCCTTGTCATTGCCAGCCTACCACCCATGATTTAAGACCCATCATATCTCCCAAACTGAACAAAATAGTGATTCCATCACGTGTACCCCCCCCCCCCACCCCAATCCCTTTCTCTTCATGACATTCTTTTAGGGATATTTCTGTCACATATGAAGTTTTTTATTCCCTGGCATATAATTCTTGAGGTTTAAGGTCACTAACTTCAACTACTTTTGATAAACCATGTTTTATCTAAGATTTGTCAGACTGCCAGCAGACAGTATCCCTCCATAAATCCTTTCTCGGCTCATTAAAATCTCTAACTATCCAATTGGGAGACATCTTATTAATTGGTTCAATGTCACATCAGTTATGTGGGTCAATGCAAATGGGTGTTAATAGTCCAGCATCTAAAAAAAAACTCAGACTAATTTCCCTACTAGTCTGAAGAGATAAAGATATGTATTAACTTAAACACAAAGCTAGAGTGATGCTACAGACAAATTCTTGGATATTGTTGACAAAGGTACAGAAATATCCAGGAGACAATTGAATTGACACATATCTCTCTCAAATGCTACTCTAGATATGAAAACACCCTACATCAAAGTCTATAGACAATTTCATCTCAACATGGACCACTTTCAGCATTTCATGAACCATGTCATTTTCCTGTCTCATGTTTAGATGTATGCGCTTCAATTTACCTAGCTTAAAAATTTGGTAAAAATTATACCACTGCACCCCCCCCCCACCCCGCCTACTCACTTTTGGGTCCACAGCAATTTCTGATTCTTTTTTAATCTACAGTATCGTGCTGAAATCTTGTGAAGAGTCAACCAAAATCAGTCAAATAGAGTATCTCGATAATGACATCATAATAATAATAATAATCATAATGTAGATTTATATAGCACCATTCCAGGAAACAAGTAACTGCCCATGGCGATTTAACTAAATATGGCAGAAGTTTTATGTTTATAAGCATGCATGTTCAATTTCATTGTTGGCTTCCTTTCATACAAGAATTTCAAGTTGGTACATTTGGATGAAAAGTTCACAACTTATATACATATTGCACTGTAAACCCTTTGACAGTTGTTTTTCAATACTGCTGACATGATAATCAGCAAACAAACAAATGACAAAGAACTATAATCTTCAAGCCAGTTTAATCTGAAAATAATCCCATTTACTTTATCATAATTTATTCTTCTTATTATTCACACACATTAGAGTTGCATTCAAGCAGAATTAAGCCTGGTATTACGGATACTGTAGGCAAACAATACAAACAGCGAGTGGTTACATTGAAAACAAGTACACTTCTCTAAGCTATCTTTAGGCTTTTAAAGGTGGTAAAAACAAACAGAGGATAGATATTTTCAACTGTGTTATTTCAAACATAATAGCTGGGGTAGCTTTTTCTGGGGTCACTCATATTGATAGTACGCAGGTCCTTGCAAGTTTTAGCAGAAGGAACTTTAGCCAAGGGCAGTGATAATCTCATATCTGACAAGAGTTCTTTCCATTTGAGTCAGCTTGATTAAACAAACAGCTGGTTAACTCATTCATGCCAATCAGTCAATTATCCAAAACATAATCTGTTCCTTTCTTAGTTGTAAGACTACGATAAATGACCACAAGAATGTAGTGACTGGAAAACTTTGTTGATATCAGAATCCAAGCACGGTGTGGAAATCCACGCTTGGGTTTAAACTGGTAAATTAAACGGGAACTAGACCCAAGAATTGAACCCTGCCATTGACTAAGATCCAGGGAGGAGGATCAGACCGCCATCACTTACCGTGCTCGGTGTTAAATTTGTACGGTAAACACAGCTTGGGGTTGACCCGTATCAGCGATGACCTTTAACTTCCGTTGTTGTTTGTTTCAGCGCTGAAAGTTACATGGCTTGTGGGCTTTGACTAAATATTCTCTTCTTCTCTTACAAAAACTCAACTTCCTGTTCGGTGATCACTGGCAGGATCTGATATGGAGCACAGGGTCTTATGTCAACGCCCTGTGCTTCAAATAAATTTAATGCTGAATACTAGTGTGCAGGGTTTGACCATTATAGCTGTAAACATGATCCAAGACTAAAAGTGAAGCCAAACAGCATTATAATGCGAAATATGATACATTTGTTTATGTGATAGATATAAACTGTCACGAACAACTTCCTCTGACAGTAAACATTTGGTATTCTATTTGGGGAGAAATGGCAGATTTAATGTTCCTTATACGCAAGACTGAAGACTTGAACAAGTCTAAATATGACATCATCCAGGAAAATGTGCTTCAATTTGTTATGTTTTACTTAATTCATTAACATGGTTGTTTTTTATGGAGATGGGTTTTGCAATTGCTAAATGTAACAAAACATGACCTTAACATGACCTCCTGAATTCTGATAGCATTAATTGGTATCACTGTGAACTGTTTACCTTCAAACTATATAGATGAAAAACAGAGAAAGTAAATTGCTCCAGATCTTAACGCAAAGTATGACATCACAGCTATATACCAAAGTGATATAGCTAGCGCATCTACCAACTGGATCAAGAATTTTCTAATCTATATTGGGTTCATCGTGTGCACAGACCTTAACTGTCATATAATTAAACCTTAAATGATGGGTTGGGTTGGTACTGTATGTCTCCTATAAGTTAGCAAAGATGTAACTTTATGACATGATCGACAACACCCTGTGAACACCCATGATGACTCATGGATAGGTTTTATTAAATTCAACAACAAGAGAGATAGTTACAAACAAATTTGAGTGGATAGCTCTATGCATGGCCGTCTAGAGCTACTGTACATCAGGATTTTAACCAAGCATGATCACATCCAAACAACAATCAGTAAAAAATTGGGCAAACTGACAAATCACCAGATCTTCAAAGTTCATTGAGCCCACTAATATACAACTTCATTTCTTGTTTCTATCAATTGTTCTTTCACTTTCTTTCTATTGTTTTACCAATTTAGATCATTCTCATTAATTTAATTAGTTTGTTAGATTTCAAGTCAACAACAAAAGTGAAAGTGCAATTAGAAATTGAATGCCATATTTTCATATCTTTTATTTTCCTGTTTTTCAAAATATGCATTTATCCTTTACTTTCAGACACAGATTATTACAGTCATCTTTCTTAATACCATTAGCAGAATATTTAGCGCTTGTTTTTCAGCTGAGATTATCAGCTTTCTTAAGCCCATGGATGATGGCATGTTACTCACTTTAAAAGAGATTGCTAAAATGATCATACTGTTTTGATATCCTCTTTTAATCCAAGAATACTAACGAGAAGGTTAATTTGTAATTTCATTGTTTTCATTGGGGGACATCTTCAAAGTCCAAGGAACAAATCAGCAATATCATCAAGTTTTATAGCATTTAGATCATGACACCTTACACTGTTTCCAGACTGCTGTAACCTGCACTTCTTGTAAACCATCCAATTGTTTGGAAAGTTCTTTGAATAATAAGTGTATGCAGGTGATTAGTAGGTCCAGGTACCCAAAACCCTTCATATCAACAACACAAGTGAAAGTGCAAGTAGAAATTGAAAATGAAACTTTGATATTTTTATTTTTTCTTGTTTGTCAAAATATATGCAATTATCTGTACTTTCAGAATATTACTATCATCTTTCTTACTAGTTACTATTAGCAAACTATCTAGTTCTCACTTATCAGCTGAAATTGTCAGCCTTCTTTTAAAGCCTATATATGATGATGCAGTTAGCAAGCATTACTCAAAATAAGATTGCTAAATTGATCAAAACTTTGATATCCCCTTTTATTCCTACAGTAAATATACCACATGAATGATAATGAGAAGGTTAATTATTAATTCCATTGTTTCTGCTGTGGGGGGGGGGGGTGGTTGTCTTCCTGATCCAAGGAACAGATCAACAACATTGTCAAGTTTAGCATCTATGACACCTAATTAGTTTCCAGAGCTTTGTAGGCTTTATTCTTGTAAACTATCATAGTTTGTAGAAAGTTCTTCCCCATACCAGAAGTTTATATGGAGTGATTAATATGTCCAGCCCAGGTACACAAAACCCTTCAGAGACAAGAGGGAACTGGGGCTGTGGGAATACAAGTGTTGGTGTTCCTGTTTATTGTCAACAGTGCTAACAACTCACATACAGGAAACAGTTCAGATATATAACAGTTATTTGAGTGATGGACATTTTAGGTAAATAGCCAAGCATCCTGAAAACACTCCATAGTAAAGCTTGCAGTCACTGATATTTTAAGGACTTTTAGTAAATACAACTGGAGGTGATATGTCCGGTTATCTCACTGAACAAATAATTTTAGGTAAGGTAGACTTCCGATCTGCATACCATAGTAAATTAATCCCTACCAGTCCCATATAGATATAGCCCCTGGATTGAGCTATGTCTGTATATAGCTAGAAGAGTAAATGCTTTTAACATTTTAAAATTCAAAATGAATTTCAGAAATGCTAGTTTCTCTGGCCAGTTCTAACTTGACAGTAAACCCAAAAGCCAACAAATGTTTTTAAAACAAAATGGTTCCAATGCTTTTCATGATGCAAATTAAAATTGAGTTACTGGATAATTTTAATTGAACCATCTAAAACTAGACAAGAAAGTTCCATAACTTAACAATAATTTTTTTTTTAAACATCAAGTATAATCAAATGAAAAGCTTCATACCAGCCACGGGCTGATACTGTACATACATATATTCTCGTTTTCCATGTTAAAGTCAGAATAGTCTTATTTATACCTGGAAGTTATAACCAGCAAATTACAGAACTACAGTAGAACATCCAAAATCATGTTGCAGCTATTAACTAAAATACCCAAACTGCAGGTTATGCAACTGGGATGTTCTTGTACCAACTTTTGTCAGATTTTAGGTCTGATACAGTATACATACGTGTGTATATTCAGACAAAATGAAATATCGCAAATATTCCAAATATTTTACTTGCCCTTTTAAGATTCTTGGGTGGTAACGAAACAAGAAATGGACGATTCATGATATCACAATTTATGGAGGACTAGCATGTTTTTTCTTCATCTCTTTTTGCCACTTGAGGCGTTGGTTTTTGTTTTTACACATTTCCACTTGTATAGTTCCTCTTCAAGAGCTCTATATAATTTATTAAGGTGATGCCCACTCTAATGCATTAGTTCAAGTTGTTCAGCTACATCAGGCTACAGAAACCCATCACCTAACCAGTAATGGAATCATATGATTCTGTTCACCTCCCCCCACCCACCCCCACCCCACCAAAGACACACATAAACACACAACTTACACAAGTACAGGTACAGTATTGAGATTCAAATATACAACCATGGATGCCATTATCAAATTGCCAGAAATGATTCAATATCCAAAATTTACGCACAATTCATTAATGAAACGAATAACTCGACTTGATCTTCCTAAACACCAGAGGAATTTTTACGACAGACTATAACACAGTGTGTTGTCGAGCACACACTGATCCAGACATAGAAAGGTCTGACAAGTAATTGGCTTCTACTGTATAATCAAATATTAACCCAGGAGGTACTGGTTTTGTGGATTGAGGCAACATGCTCCAAGTAGTAACACAAACAAATATCATAGGAGGGATCTTAGCCTCTTTGAAGGTGCTCAAGGACTATTGGTACAGGGTCCCCATGTTCAATCTTGAAAGTAATACCAAGGTTCAGATATGATTCATCAATCTTCCAGCAGTTTCTTGTTCCAATACTCGCCCTCATTGGATTCGTACAGTACTTGCATTCATACGTGGAGAATTTTGAAATTCTAGTACGGTATATAGTTGCTATAGTGTAAGATGTTAGAGCCTTGTACAAACACTTGTACCAAAGGGAATTACATTTGTACTCATGCTGTTGTACTAAGAATATAAGTCTGTAATTCGCATCGTCACTTTTGATCACTTTAATCCTATTGAATAATATGAATGTCACACGGTCCGTAGTATTGTACATAGCCTACAGTATGTACAAAGCCTATGTGTGGAGTGCTGCTGTAGTAAAAGCTGTGCATTGTATCATCACCAACTTACCGTAAGTGTCATCAAATGGGGACAACAATCCATTCTTATAAAACAAAAGAAAAGGTCTGTATCCTTCATCGAAATTGCGATACATTTTAAAGCTGACGTTTAGTGGTACTTTAACAAGTCTTTCAACTGTGTTCACCTATGTTAAAACTGACTATACAGTACTTATTCAATCAAATATCAAGGAAGTACATAAAAAGAAATAATGGACTGCGTGAAAAAGTCAGCCTCAAATAAAAATGTTCATTTTCTACACATACTTGGTTTAGGGGCAGCTACAGTTACATCTCAAGGGTATTAATACCATCCATCGCCATAAACTTACTGTACATTAAATATTAATACAGCTTATTGAATTATTTAGTACCCATCAGAGTAGAAGCAATTTTTTTTTCCAGATCTGCCAATAAACCATTGCTGTGGGAAAACTGAACACATACCATCTCATTACTTGGTTCTTAGGATGTGATTTAGCGCTAATTCCACCTTATGGGTTAGCCTACTTAAGGTCACATTTTTGAACTTACACACCAGGGAGGCTCTAGCAAGAATGCAAGTAGGTGGGTGTGGAATGAAAAAAAATGATATAATATGTGTGTGTGTTTGTGTTTCTCTCTCCTTCTTACCTCTTTTCAACTTTCATAAATACTCAAACTTCCTTCTTTTTGTTATTTAGATTCCGAAAGGTGAATTCATCACCACCTGTGCAACCTGCAACTTTCTAACAACTCAACTCTGGGTGAGAGTGGACAGATATTTTATTTTAGGCAAATCTGTGATGTGGACTACATTGTGCTGTTTTAACCAAATTGGGGAATGGTTAAACAGTACAGTAATACTTAAATGTTAGCATACATACTGTAGCAGATTGAATTTATTTACATTGTACAGTACGTTACACCGTGACATCACACATAGGAGGGGTGGAATGTGATCCCGAGCCAAGAGACAGAACTTTGCTATTCAATAGAAATAACCATTAACAAGCTGATTACCTGAATGTATCAGTTACCACTGTTGGTTACTTATAACCTGGTACTCTAATAATAAATTTAAAAAATAAGAAGGTAAAATAGGATCTTAGTGATATACACTATATGCTGTACGAAAAAAGAAATAACCATTAACAAGCTGACTAACTGAATGCATCAGTTACCACTATTGGTTACTTATAACCTGGTATTCTAGACATAAATTTAAAAAATAAGAAGAGAAAATAGGATCTTAGTGATAAACACTATATGCTGTACGAAAAAAAAAGAAAGTTGTAAACGCCTATGATACTGTTCATTACATACATAAAGAAATCCAACAATTTTAACCAGAGAGAGGGTATACAACACAATCTGCTCATTACGAACCAATTGTTTGAAAAAACAAATCTATAAAAATTGGTTTTACATTATGATCATGAAGTACAGTAGTTAATACTCACATTCCAGCTTATTTCTTATATCCTGTGCATATGTATATTCCGCTCCTTATCTTTGGCGAAAACTTCTACCGACTTCCTCTCTAGAACAATCACACCAAATTATGTACAATCTTTGAGGTGCACGCAGCAGAAAGGGGCAGCAGATCAATTCAATTGCTTCTGTCCAAATATCACCAGTTATAAACAGTAGTGAATCGTTCTTTTTTAACCAGGACGTTTGATGAAAACGTTCTGTTTACAAAAAAAAGTTCATCCAGCCCTAATCAATTAGTATTCTAAAGTATAGGATACAGGTATATTGGTTGTAATTGGCAATTAACCTCTAAATAGACCATATGAAACAACTCTGTTAGATGTCAACTTTACAGATTTTGTACAACAATGTGTACTGTATCAGTGTAGACAGGAGTATCACAGTGACATACATACGGATGCACTACAGTAACTGATTTGTATTTTTAGTGACTAACAGCATAATATCTGTACAATAATGTTATTTTATCTCCATCTTCTTCTCTTTCTTATTTCTTGTAGATAACTTTTATCCCTTAAAGACTGAGCTGATTTCATAAAATCCCTAGCAGGGTGGGGAGTAGGGTGGGAGAGCATGGTGAGGGGACTCAGGGGAAAGGATCGTGAACAGAAGGGACATGTGACTTCATGCAATACATACTGTACATTCAATTCTATAGTATGTACTCACACAGTAACTTCACTAACATCAATTTAGCCTTGTTTCTCAACAAACTGTTGGAATGCTGCATTGCCACATTGAAATTTACAAATAGGACTATGATTTAAGGAGCTGCATTCTGTATAAAACAGGGTTCAGATTGCTTCAAATTCAACCTACCACTCCTTCTCAACCAGTAAAATTAAAACATAAACTCTACATTTGATTTTATGTACATTTTTTAATTGACTATTTCTGGATGACATAAAATTAAATGGGATATTATAAAAGCTTGACGAAACCAGCAAAAGTGACTCTACAGTACAGGACGCAATATAAGCAAAGCGATAAAGAGTCAAATGGGCCACATAAAATGGACAGGAATTTTTAGCTGGCAACAGGTTCAACACCCAAGTCCTTGCAAAACTATACATGCCACGTATGGGGTAAAGACACAGTTACTTGACGCCTGACTTGAACTTTGGCTGAACCTGCAAAATTGAAATCTTTTAAAAATATCACTTCTATTGAATGAATATTCTTAACAGCATACACCCACTTTTGAGGCAAGTCTAAATTCGGTTTTAGCAAGAATGGGGTGGGCGGGGGGCTGGGGAGGTGTACAGCCATTTGATAACCTGTACAATGTTCTTTCCACAGCAACAAAATCAACATGGGGTACCATAGCAACAGAACTATAACTGGATAATCTCTAGGCTGTTACTTCTACTATAGGATCATCTTGTACTCTCCTCCATACAGTATAAACAGACCTGTCTATCCATCATCAAAGAGGTTAGGCCAAGTTGTGTCTACTGTATGTGTTTGGGACAGATGTATATATTCTAAGATGGAAATTATACATACAGTAGATCTATGTGGTTGGCATGTGCTGGAATTTTTAATCAAACCAGACAGGGAAACAGCCCTGAGGAATGTGAACACTTTTCAACTGTCAAAATGTCAAAATATTACTCAGCAGGACAAACTGTATTCTACTACGATTCTGTCAATCTTGGGGAGCGATCCTGGAGACATGTTCTTAAAGTTGGGACTGCAGAGCAAACCACAAATCATTGAAATCTAAACCGCTGCCTTCCTTTTTTTTTCTTCCTGTTTTTGGCCAATTTTGTGATCAGAAAATTTGGAAGAGACCATAAAAAGAATGGCAGATCCGATAGCAACCTAATTTAAGAAGTTAGAACCTTGAATATTTCTTCAGAATCAGTGTATGACTGTTAGTTATCAAAAATCTCAAGAGGTAAATTTTATACTATATTCCTTCATTTTTGGTATGAAAATCTTTGATTTAAAACACAATACAGTGTTTTACATTGGAAGCAATACAAAATAGCACAAACAAACTATATTACGACAGCCACAAAATTAGCAAAAATTTTAGAAACGAAACTCTCAACCTTTCTGCTGAGTGAGAATGGAAGGTTGTTCTTAGGAACCACTGAGCTGAACTCTCACAGCTGGCTCTTCTCTGAAGTTGCTATAGTTACTGCACGGCTCTCACCCTTTGCATTGGTGAGGGTCTGTCATTGCAAAGTTACCCTGTGATTTGACAGCTCAGTATACTGTACTGCACGTACCATAATACATATACTGTATCTAGCAGTTTTGGCAAACTGTCAGTGTACAGTATGATGACACTGGAAAGTGCAATAGTACAGTGGAGACATGTAAGAGAGCAATGTAGCAAATTTAACAGTTTTGACAATTAACTGTCTCGTGTTGTATACCTACACACTAACTATAGTAACAATTAATGTAAAATCATTGTAACTATTTTAAATCTGCAAATTACAATTCACGTTTCATTCTACTCTTGTCATGTAATTCATGTTTCAGTCTACTCAATTGTCACATTGTGGTTTATTGTATGTATTCTACTTAATGGTGTAGCGCTGTTTGTTACTTTGTCATTAAACCTGAAAGTGGACAGTAAACACAACAGTGTACTGCATGACAAAATATTGTTGGTATTTTATAGTAAATGCCAGTTCAGTATCTTTCTGAAGAGTAAACTTACACTGAATTGCCCTAGTAGAACTACATGTAGTAGATAATGTACTTGTACTACTGTACTTGATCCTGCACCGGTATGTTGTCATAATTTACCACACTTCTTCAACGGTCTCAACTTTCACACAGTTCAATGAACAGGCTGAAAAATTGTATTTAATACCAATCTGGACCAATTTGCAAAATTGGTGAACCGAAGTCTGGGTAAACAGACCGGGGCGAAGAAACGGCATGAACTCCCACGATCCAAGAAAGTTGTGCAATTTGGTGAAAGGCAAACTAAGAAACGTAACACATTCCAAGGGTCATGCGGTTTGTACTGACAAAGTGTAAAAACATGATATGGATTCATGTGAACTGCTTTAGCCTATATGTACTACAGTTTGATAAGTTACGCAAAGTCAAATAATTAGTGTGCTACACAGTTTATACTTACTTGTCGACATGGCTTATTTGCCTCCAACACTAACTGTTGCTCATGTCCAACTTTGACAAGTCCTGTATACTGTTTAAGTGATGCAAGGAAACAGGAATAGCCAGTCGTTTAATATCACACACATTGCACAGACAAGTTTAATTAAAGTAAATTTGTTGAAGTGGGCCTGTAGTATGTGTACCTTATCTATAGTAGGTGTACACTGGATAAGTTCAACAATAGAAACAGATTTAACTTTATCATTCAAGTTTGTTAAGGTTAATATTGTCTGGGTGAAATACAATTACTTTCAATGTTGCACAGTCATGCTACATATATATGAAATGAAAGAACGTTTCCAAGGTTGTTGGGATTTGTGTAAAGCTTTCTACAAAGTCAGTTTCATTTTGCATTGCCTTGAGCATCTGATTCTAAAGCAAAGTGTCTGGTATTTGTTTAATTTCTGAATGTATGGTACAGTGCTATATAGAGAAGGCATCAGCCCCAGCACGGTACTGTTTAGAAATATGACATCACTGTCATTTTACGGCGCCTACAAATGTATAGCAGCTTTTGCTTTCCTTTTATATGATAAATCTTCCCATTGTTTTATCTGTTCAAACTTAGAAAACTAGAGCTAGTTTACAGTATTGTAGTTTGACTAGCCAAATACTGTACTAGTACTGTATGGTGCTCAGAAGTGGATTGGGAAAAATATTTGTGGAGGTTAACAGCATTTTTCCAGAGGTAGGAGAGGCTTGTAAGTTATATGTAACATCACTTAAGTCCATCGTCCAGGCATTTTAAGCATATGGGGATATGGTGAGTTGTGGATTAATTCTCAAGAAGATCTGTGATGCATGTGGGCCTTAAAGTTTACGGATGGTTGGTAAGGTTTCTGTACTATAAACATAAGGTACTGTCTGTCCATGTGGGATCTTACTTCCGGATACACTGGTCAAACACTAAATTATTGCATTTTGTTCCAAATGTTTTTTGTTGTTATAAATTAATCTTAAATTTTTTGACAGAACATCATGTACCATACAGTAGGACCAGTTTGAAGTGGTACAAAAACATATATAAGGTTATTACTTGACTAAGAAAACCAGAAATCTGGTAATTTGGCAAGTTTATAGTCCAGCAATACCAACAACACCATGTGGTTCACTAACGGCACAGGTCGTTGCCTCACTCGATTTTATTTGGTAACTTGCTACAACGTCATTTAGGGTACTAAATACACTAATCATGATATGCCTTTAGCCTAATAAAGATTATACGGCCTTCAACAGAAAAAAGGGAGGCAAATTTGCAAGTTTAAATTCATTTTTCTTACTCCACAAGTTTACATAAGTTTCACATAAATAACCTCCATTGATGTACAAGTAACAAACGCAAGTTAAATTCATAAAGGGAAAAAATGTAAAAACAGCTTATAAATACAAGTTAATGACTAATAGGAATACTAATAACACAGGATTTCAGTTGGTCTATAGCTGGACCAGAATATTGCAACTAAGCTGAAGGCCTACACTCATTCGGACCATGAAGAATTTCAAAAAAGTTAGCATCTACTGTGATGTCAACACATGGTTCTAAAGTAATTCTTTCACTGACAGCATGATATAGACTAATATTATGGTTGAAAATAAGAAAATAGATTTAATTTGTCTAGCCAACCAGTGACTATACAAATATTTCAGAATGTCTTGCGACCCAGTACGTAAAGAGTGTTGGAAATAAAAAAGAGTGGCTTGAATCTAGTCGCAGAAATGTCTGAAAATTTCATGGTGATTTTTATTATGGCCATGTTTATTTTCTGATGGCCAAAATGGTACATTAGGCCGACTGTAGGCCACGTCAAACTCATACATATGTTCAGCTAGCATTAGCCTAAATGCCTACTAGTACTAGGTCTATCTGTACCAGTACTGCTCATCTGGATCAAGGCCTAGGCTCCCTGTCTGTTATTTCAAGTACATTTCATGTGGGCCTAGGTATTAGGGCCTAGGTATGAAAGCCTAGGCTTGGACAGAAATAACAATAGGATATCATAATTATGACATCTGGGCTAAAGGGCCAACTGTAGTCAGAGTTCAGATTACCGCAACCTGGATGTCTTAAACTTCACTTTCACTCACCAAGAAAAGATAGGCCTAGCCTACTAGTAATAATAGTATCATCCAGTTAAACTGCCCGAAGTTCAATCAGACCAAGCCAATATTTAACCGTGTCGTTCTCAATAACAAAATATTTAATTTACCACTTAAGGTTTAACTTAGGCCTAGCTTACGCACTCACAAGCAGTCATGCACATTAGACATAAGCTTTCTTACCGTATGAAAATCTGTTTAAGTCCAACGATGGTTCTGTTAGAAAATTTTAACTCTTCAACAACTTTCTTAATCGGAGTCCAACAACAATCATTCTAACGTAAGTCGCAAAGTCCAAACGTTTTAATAATCGGGATACGTGGGTGAATTTCTTCCCTCTTAGTTTTACGACAAGAATATTCTATATCAGACATTTACGAAAACATTTATTATTACGCACTAACTTCTTGCGTATTTCACAATCGAGCATATAATGTCGTAAAAATCGCTGCCGGTTGGTTGCACGGTCCGATGGTTTTCGTTGTACTGCTACCAATAATACCACTTGTACAAGCCAAGTACTACTGTACCTGTGTCGTTAACCACGTTGTGGCTGACATTGTATACAGGTCGATAAGGTATTTCAACAGTTCAATAGGTCCCTAGTGACGTAATGCCATTCAAAGTTTTGAAACAGGTGTCATAAAAGTCACGCCTACGTACGGTGCAAAGTTTCAAAAGTGATGGCGCTTTTTAATATCTTTCAATTTGAAAGTTATCTCGCTGTTCATGGAGGCGAACAACATCTGAACGTCTCTGTTCTAGAAGGAAGTTACAGAACACCAATGTGCCCCCTCCCTAAATTGTTGATCCCCCGTACTCAGAATTCCTGGCTGTGGGCCTGTTCCTCCTGTCAATAAAGTTTACGTACATCAATGTTTGTCAGTGTCATGTGAAACATCTAGAGTAATGTCACTTATTTAGGCAAATACCTGCAAGTACGAAAAACATGTTCATAGCAAAAGAAGATTGATTTTCCTATTTCGGATACAAGTTACTATAAACATGAAATATAGCATTAGTAAGCAGTATAGGCAAATTTGCATTTCTGCTGGTTTATTTTTTTCTCTCTTTTTCTTCCTTAGACAAATTTATATACATTTTACAAGTTAAATCGGGAAGTGTCGGTCAACTCAACTTGTTTTTCTCTGACCAGTAGCCCCCACTCAAACGTCATTATGCTAGTTTGATGAACCTCGTTCAGCTCAACATGCACAGCATACTTCAAATTGACCCCGTTATTCAAATACATGTCAGGTGAAGTTTTACAACCATCCGGGTGTATAGGCTACTGCATGGGTCCACTATAGAATCCACCAAACTGCAAATAACAAGACTATAACATTTGTTGATCACTTGGTTGCGCGAGCAAGATTGCTGTAACGTGTCGATTTAACATTAAGTATTCATGATTCTCCGTAATTACAACAATATGATTCTTGAATGATTTAGAAAATTTAAACAAACCTGACATTTTCTATTTTATTCTTCTCCTTTCATTTTGAAATGTAATGCTACCTTGTGGTAAAATGAAGTTCAGCTTTAGCGGAATAAATGAAACACCAAGACGCCAGATAATTACATACCGACATGCAGTACAGCCTGCGGTATTATTTACTAAGAAAACCTTCACAATGTTTTCATGATACCTGCGATTTCCCACATTTATATATAGAGAGAGATTTTGCTTTAGATATCGCAAGGCATACTTGAACCCCGTGAATAAGAATAGGCGACGTGACGTCATGAAACCAACGATGACGTCAAAACAGTGTGTTACTCAGACGACAAAATTAGTCCCCAGCGTGTGAGGTCAATGGGTCAATAAAGTTACCCAGGGGTCGAAATTGAAAACGGTACTTGCACCTGTCGCGAGCTTGTCATGGTTTGTCTTCCCACGGTACCGCAAAGTTGCCGAAACTTACTTTCTTCCATGTAGACATTAAATATAAAAACAATGAGAATTTTATAAAATATTTAGAACGTCTGAAGTCACTCGATTTTTGAAGTTTTGAGGTGCGGGTGATTTTATACGGATCCCAGGGTAAAGTTTGTGTTGAATAGGTAAATCATGCTATACTCATTCTGGAGTTGATTGACAATCATAATATACAAAAATACACTGTTTTTACAGCAAATGTGGAAAGCGAAGACACAAAGAATCCCTTCGACATTACGAAAGGAGGGGAGGCAGAAGGGAGGGGGAGGGGCTGGGGACTATAGCCCTGGGACCGGGAAAATGTGGATGGTCACGGAAAAGTATTGGATAAAGAATCGTATTGTTGTCTAGATGAGTGCCAAAATGGACCCGGGTTACATAATTGCCCCGGCGGGGTACGTCCTGGGCCCAACCCCTCGCGTCATGACACAAGATGGTCTGTTAGTAAGATTGACAGGTATCCGGCATTGCAAAAATATTACATGATGCAGTCAGATGACGACCAGTAACAATATGCAGGGAGATGTGAGGAGTACCAGACAATCGCCGACAGCTGGTAATTATTCAATGTTTTACCAGGGAAACGATTTGGCACTCAACTGTGGTTCCTATACCTGCACTGAGCCGATATGATCGTGTTATGCGATCTTGTTGTGTTGGCCTCTATACAACCCCAAACTGTGTGTTGTAAGAGATAACGCAGTTGTTTCACATGTGTGTGTCGTGGGGTCTAGGAGAAACACGTCGGAATTCGCAACATGATATTTCGAGTGAACAGGCTAAATAGGTCAAAAAATGCACAAAGGTTAAATTTGTTGTAGAAAGAAAAATAAGTTTGAGATGTTTGTACGATATATTTCTATTTTTAATGCTAAAAATAATATTAAAAATATAATAACATAATAAAAGTGACATGGATTACTTTCAATATTGATCAACGATGTGGATGTGCTAGTTTACATTTTTATCTTCTACTTTTGAAAAAGGAATGCAGAATATTGTTATTGAAGTGATCTAATAACAAGTGTAAGTGTTTCCAAACAATATCAAACTGAAAGTAAAATAGATAACAGGGAAGTTTCATTTGTCGAATTCTCTCTACACTCTCCTAGACAGAGAATAGAATTTGACATTTGACAAAACAGAAATGAGGGCGCTATACCGTAATGAAATTTATGAAAGTTTGAAGGATCCTTCGAAATGAGTGCGTTCTGCAGAATTAGTATCACTAGATAGGTGTGATAGGGAGCGGTAAAGTACGGAAGCATAGAAGGGACATTGCATTGACGAGTTACCAACTTGACAAAACGACAATTATCTGCAAATTGACGAGTTGACGAGATGGTAACGTGACAAAATTCAGAAAATTGACGTTTTGACGAGATGACGGATCTCGTCAAGGCATCAATTTTCTGCAAATTGACGAGTTGCACACTTACTACCATCTCGACAAGTTGAAAAAATTCAGAAAATTGACGTTTTGACGAGATGACGGATCTCGTCAATGCATCAATTTTCTGAAAATTGACGAGTTGCACACTTACTACCATCTCGACAAAATGACAAAA
>JAIPMN010002578.1:3445-30812 GCA_020650975.1 Apostichopus californicus
CCCCCCCTTGAGCATATATATATATATATATATTTTTAATGTTTTTATGATATCGCTAGTATTTTCAATAGAGAAAATGCTAAGATGCAACTTACAAGGCCTGGGAAGTGCCATTTCCAGCGATCTGGGAGGCATTTTCAGCCAAAATTTAACGCCATCCTCGGCTTCTTTACTGTCTAATAAATTTGATGTAGCGCCGTGAATGACGTAACAAGCAGTAAAGCAGACAGGTGTCACTTCACGTTCGCACTGGTATAACGTACGTATTACTTTACTGATCAAAATATAGTGCTCGAACAGGATTCAACCGGCTAACACACAATTTGCAGCAAGTTATAAGCTTCATCGATAAGTTACAACGGTATACCGGTTTTGATACCAGAGTAAACCCTTTGGCTGTAAAACTGATATTGCAGAACGCATTCGCACCGGACGTAATGTGGTTTATCCTCGTTTCAATCATTTGGCAAGGGAAATAAAATTGCATTTCTACTTTAAATTTGCAATCGCTGGTAGTTGCTGTCGTGAACTTCGCATTTTTAGACACAGGTATGTATTCCTAACTGGTATAGTCTGATTTTGTTGGGGCAGGGGATGTACTGTGGTAAGTGTAAAGTATCTGTAATCAGGGAGTTGTTTACAAGTTCTGCCTGCTGTAATCATGTACAATGCACAGCTGTTCGATATCGGCAATGTAACGTCACTAGGCTTAGGCTAGGCCAAATATATGTAGCCCCTACAGTAGCCCAACTACCAAACTAAGTTGGTAAGTAGGATAGAATTGTTATGATTATATACAGACTATGGGTAGACACGGTTGATACGACTTCATTACTAATGCAGACTGTATTTGCACTTTGTTAACTTTAGGCTAAGGAAAGTTTTATACCTTTGAGTTTGACTTAGTAAAAAGTTACGCATAGGGGCCTAGGTCTACCAGTAGCATACTACAGTCTGGCTAGGGTACATAGCCTAGTGCAGCTTGTGCCTAGGGGTTTAGGCAGCCATCCATACAGCATCTTTTGCATGGCCGGTTTGGCAAAATGATGGCCAATATTTCTGTGCACGGCTTGCAAAATATATGTGTAACCATGCAAAGTTTTCAGTAAATATACAGAGTTACAGAAATGAGACTACGATGTCAATATTGTTTTTTCCCCCCAAATTTCCCTAGTTCTTGTATTGTATTGACAAACTAAAAAGCTTGCACGTTACCATCCGGTACCTCAAAAATGCAAAGTTTAACCCCTACAAGGGCCTCTCAGGCAGGACCCTAGCGTGACCCCCACCGTGAGGGTCGATTGCTTCGTGATCACAATGATGCCTTCATCATCATATTGCCGCAAAATGGTAGGACACCCACTTTAAAAAATGTTGACACCCACCATTTCTACCTTAACCCCTGGTTGTGCCCAGCACTTTCCATCTAGGCCCAGGGCCTAAATTTAGTCCTTGTTGCAGCCTGGTCCTAGTCCTTTAGAAGATATAGGCGCCATGCCTCTGAGCATCAGTATAACATACTGTAGCCCAGCACTTCATGAAAAGTGTAATGTCTGCATCACGGCTCTTGTAAAGGCCTGCAATATTATCATGAACAGTGCTCCTAATTACTAAATATTACAGCATGTTCTATCCCACCCCTTAATTCTCCCTCCCCCAAAAGAAAAAAAGGAGAAACATAAATTTGCACATCACATTCTGGTGCTAGCATTATTTTACCTACTTCAAATTTTATTATCACATATCAAAATCATATTGAAAAAAGACCTAACTAACCAGAAAAAAAAAAGAAAAAAGAAAAAAAGAAACAATGTATATATGCAAGTGAAGTTAACAAAACCATCCATAAAGAACAACTACATGCAATTTGGTCATGATCTAAACATTTAAACTTCTAATTTTTTATGGCCTGTAGGCTCTTAAATCCCTTGTTCCTCTGGCAATACTGCCCTCCCCACTCCCCCTCCGTTCTTCATAAACTAACAGATTTGGCTAAAAAATCTACAGAGAGAATGACAGAAATCCTTTTGAAATTATACTTTAAATTGCCTCAAATTAGATATTAACTCAGAGTTAGAATATTCATGAAACTGAATGCTTGGTTAATACCAATAACTACAATGTTTTGAAAAGTGGATGTGCAGTGCACTATTGGTCCCAAATGGTCTCAAAGATAAAAACTAATTTTGACAGTAATTTTACACAAATATTTATTAGGTATGCATGTATACAATACTGCACATACAGTACACACTTGTCCATGTGCGATGCAGATTATGGATGATACACACTGAATACCAGTAACATTATAAACACAATTCCCTCCCCCCCCCCCCCCCCCCCCCGATATACACCTATTGTACACGGTATGTTGTAAACATCACATGTTCATTCTAATGAGGCCATTTCTGATCCAGCTGCTTTTGTAAAAATTTATTTAATTAAAGCCAATTGGTAACTCGTTGTATGAAATGTGATGTGTGAGGATTGTGCCGTGGCCCGTAATTATAGTGTATGTACAACATAATTCCCAGCAGCAGGCGGTGATCTGAACCATAATTTTATGTCGTCATAGGAAGTGTACATATAAGCCTAATTGTGAAACTTCATTGTAATATGATAGCAATTAATGATGTCACTGTATCCACACTCCAGGTGTAAGTACTGCAGTCTGTCATGGAATAGAGTACGTTGCATTCAGTTTGGGAGTGCTTATCGAAGCCTAGCAATATTTTATAATATTCTTCATGAATGTTTGAACTCTCATTACCATTGTTGGATATTTGTTGGGGGGGGGGGGGGGCTGGTGAGTGGATGGAAGGAGCAGATATAACAATAAATTAACTTAATTAAAGCTTTAAATGGGATTTTCTATTATAAGTTTTAGTTTCTTGAAGCAGTTTTTAAGTTGGTCTTTGATATTTTTCATTGTTATTCAATGCTAAAAATGGCCCCAAAATATATCTATTACCTTGAACACTCAAATTAAGTACATAACTAAATGCCTTACATTTTGAAATTTGTCAATGCATTTTATGTGTGTTTAAAAGTAAGAAGGACTAACCAGGGCTGAAATATTACCTCATCTGGAACCAGTCACATCTTCTGAGAACCTTTAATTTTTAGCATCTTTGGATCAATTTCAAACTGTTCTGGATCTTAAAAATTTTGCCAAATTGTCCACAATCATCTTTACGGAAAACCAAATACATTCTTACCCACATAAAATTATGATCTACCAATTAACCACCCTCAAGATTCTCACAGTTTTTAGTACAACTCTTCAATGTGTGGAAGTTTAGAGAATTCCCAGTGATACAATTTTTACGACTTAAAATTATGATCTTCCAATTAACCACCCTCAAGATTCTCACAGCTTTTAATACTACTGTACTCTACTATGGGTGGAAATTTAGAGAATCCCCAGTGAAACAGTAACAGTAAAACAGTTGTTATATTTTCCTGGCATTGCTTTGCCATAGTCTAACACAAATGTACAAGAGCCACAGACTATAATTAAAATTTAAATAATGAACTGACTGAAATAGCATCTTTGAGCCGTGAAAGCTCATCAAAAGTACTGTATGTAGTAGTGCTGCAAGGAATAATTGAGTGTAAATGTTTTGTATATTAGTTCAGTTTTGCAGTTTATGTATTTTGGCTTGCCATCAACTAATGAAAGGAATATTGCATCATGTGCACAAAAAATGTGATACGTAAAATTTGTAAATATTGTTGTAATAATTTGCATATTATGCGTACAATATATAATTGCTATGAGATCTGCCCAATTATCAATAAATTATCTCTATGTAATACTCTGGGCTTCATGCCAGGAAGAAGTTCATCAAAAGGACACATTGCAATATACATCATCATTATTTGTGATGTTTACAGGCTGGACATTTGAATTAGGTTAATTGCCTCTCTTTTGTCTAGATGTCTTTTAATTGTCATGTAAAATAATAAAATTAAGTTTAAATCTTGGTTTCTTTCTTAATTACACTGCTCTTTTGCTGTTGAGTTGAATTAAGATGAAAGCTTAAGTAGAACTTAAATCCTCTGCAGTGACTGTTAAATCGATTTCTATATTTTGTAAATCTCAAATAAATTAAGGATAAACATGGTTGTTTCATATTCAATGTATCTTGTGTCATTTTCTTACGTATTGCCCGAAGGGCTTTGTAGCTGTTTGAGGATTTATTAGTGTCAGTTGATCCTTGTTTGCTGTGAATTAATAGATGATATCAATACTCTCATTAAAGGATTATTATTATTATTATTATTATTATTATTATTATTATTATTATTATTATTATTATTATTATTATTATTATTATTATAATTATCTATAGTACTACCTTAAAAGAAATAGCAATTCATATTTAAAGTAGCATCTATGATCATGTTGTGATGAATCTCCCCCCTCATTATGAATGGGACATCTTCTCCTGTTTGTGATATATAGGTGCCTAAAAGTCATATGGCAATCTGACATTTTGACGGTGTTTGATGTCATAATGCGAAGTAAAGCTAAAATTATCTCCAATTTCCTAAAGTTGTTCATGAATCCATATTTTCAAGGTCTTTGTAAACAATTTTGACAATCAAAACCAGCATCAGAGTTGGGTCATATTAATAACTTCAAGATTTTACATTCAGCATTTGCAATGATCCATCTCTGTTACAGAGATGTAATCTTTGTTAATTTTAAAAGAAAGAAAAACGACAATGTCATATATATGTATACTTGTTCAAGTCTTTGTCCTAACCTTCTGATATCTTTTAAATGGAATGAGATCTTGCTTATCTGTTTGGGAGAGTTCATGTTTATCACAAAGATCTCTATCATCACAAAAGTCAATAATAATGTTTGGATATGGTTTTCCTTGGAAGTTAAGCTAAAGTCCTGTAATCAAAGCATGTAAAGTATGATACATAGCATTTGATTCTGAGTGAATGTAATATGATAAATAATGCCCTAGAAAAATAGGGGAATTTTTTTGTTTTTATTGTTAAAGCTCTAATTTCTGTATCTTTAGCTTGCACCTTTGAGGATTAAATACCACTGAAATTAAATTTAAGCTTTAGTTCTGGACATTGGATTATATAATACTATAATAAAAATAAATTTTTGGTAAGCTAACAAACAGGTAATTTTTTAAAAAAACTGTTAGCAAACTGCTTATCAATCCACTAAAGAGCCTGTGTGAGCAAGTGTTTAAAATAAGATGGCCTGACGTTTCGATCCTAGCAGGATCTTCTTCAGAGGCTGGATGACAAGCTACAGAAACTACAAGGGATAAAATACACACACAGAATATAGTTTGTGTTCACCCTGCTCATTAACCTATCTGTATTCTGTGCTTGTATTTTGCCTTTGCAGTTTCTGTCATTCAGCCTCTGAAGAAGATCCTGCTTAGATCGAAACGTCAGGCCCACTCACTTTTACACAGGTCCTTTTGCATAAACTTCAATCAATTTTAATCCTGATGTGAGCTGAATTTGATGGATCCTGGCGTGACCGTGTTATCACATACGCTTACTGTGTGATATAAAATTCCAGGAACATGTAAACATTTCAAATGCTGTAGATGTAAATGGAAAAATTGCTGCACAAATGCAACAATACGTACGTGAGCAGTTTTTGTAGATCTTCTCTATTTTATTAATTATAGCAAAATCCATCACCCTAAATTGCTATACAAAGACAGTGGTCTCCTTCCGAATGGTGTGTGTTTGTTCTCCATAAGTACTGGTAAATGCTACCATCATTATTAATTAGTGTATTTTATCTGTGTCAGCCAGGTGTTGGAAGAGATAGTGGTACTGTAATATGCTGTTTAGTTGTACTGTTTTTACTTTTAGCATGAAGACCTCTGTAGTGGAGTGTTGTTAACTCTGTACCTGCAGTTGATTGTTATGAAATATATTTATTTTCAAACAAATTCAATGATCTGTAGAATTGGAAGAAATTTTTGCTCTTTTCAGAAGAAGTTGTGGTTTTTTTAAAAGAAAAAATGAAAGACTTTCATTCAAAATGTGTTTTGTTAAGTTTTCCATTGACCTAGTTGTGAGTGTTTCCCAACACAAAAAAAGTTAGCATCCCTAGACACAAGCAATTTGAAGACTTCAATGCATCCCTGGTGAAAACATTGCTTCCAGGACCCAGAATCCTACATTTTGTAACAGTGCTGGTAATGTACTCTAGTAAAACTGTAAGTATAGTGTGTCCCTGTTGTATTATTATGGTACTGTAATGTACTGTTTAGTTGTACTGTAAGTATAGTGTGTCCCTGTTGTATTATTATGGTACTGTAATGTACTGTTTAGTTGTACTGTAAGTATAGTGTGTCCTTGTTGTATTGTTGGTACTTACATACTGTACAGTGCAGTGCCAATTACTATTTGTAGTAATTGTTTGATTTTGATGCAATTTCATCCTACAATTAGCCAAGTCAAATTCATGCAGCATTTTGTGTTGACCACATATGTATCAAGCTTTACAGTACATACTACTACTTGGAGTGGATTACAAGTGGTTTTTGGGTGGGAGTTTGGGTGCTGGGGTTAGTAGTAGTTAATACCAATACAAACCTGCATTTGTATGTATATACCTAAATATAGTCTGGGGAAGTGTTTCAGAACCTCCTCCCCATGGATGGGAGCCTGCTCTCATAACCCTCAGGGCACAACCTCCTCCTGAGTTTATTGTAAAATCCTGGATCCCCTGACTATTTTGAACATATTAGGAAAGATCAGGTATAAATAACCGTGCCTGAAAAAAACAACCTTAGCCTACATTATATTACACACTACCAAAATATCAGATATGAACAAAATGAAATAACAAAACCTAGACAATGAAAATGACAAAAAAAGTCCTTAATTTTGTAGGAGACAATTTTTTTCTTATCTGTATTGGATTCTACTAATTATAAGAGTCTAGTTATTTTATCACAGACTGGATCTTTTTTGGGGGTGTTCTTTTTTTGTGTGAAGATTAAATGGCATAGTTTCAACCAAATTCAAAAATTTAAAACAAATAATTCATAATAGTTGGATAAGACCTGGAGAGTTCTTTGTTTGAATAAAACTGCAGCTATTTCAATGTCATAATTGCAATCCCTATTACAGTACCTACTACTGTAATTATAGTTGATTAGCCTTGATGTATGACCAATCTCTTGAATGAAGAAAATACTTTACATGTGTTACAACTAAAAGGACTGCTACCTGTACCATACATACCAAGTAGACTGCTAACTGCACAATACATACCTACAGTAGTACAGTTTGCTGTAACGGATCATAACTTAGGCAGCACTAATTCAGGTTTGTCTGTTAAGTTATTAATTATATACATATATAACACATTTTATAGCACAGATGTTTCATCATATAAAAGATCTGGTTTAGTAATATTTCATGCTGTCAGATTGACTTTAAAGGGATAGTCTCACCAGCTGGTGTCATGCAGAATAATTAAAGAATTAATTGGCATAGTACATGTGTAGAAGTTTCATTTATTACCCACAACAGCATGAAATACATATATAAATTTCGGATTTGTTGTTCCAGATTTTCAGGAAGATAAAATGTAAGAGGATTTCTTAGTTAATCAATACAATCTTGTTTTCAATAATACTGGTTAGGTTTCATAAAATTGCTGGTAATCGGCAAATCAAGCATTGCTGAGAATTTGCAAATCAAAGGCAAGAAGGCAGCTGCTTCGTGTAAGGATATACCACAAGGTGGGTTCAAACCTTACTCTGGCTTCGAGTGTGAGTCCTGTTTTGTTTTTGTACTGGTTTGATTTTGATATATGGTTAAAGTAGAAATATATCCAACCTATTGTCTGTACTGTACTGCCCCGTACTGTACTGTACAGTAGACGTTAAACAGTGAAACAAGTCTCAATGAAATAATCATTTAAACTTTTAAAACTAAGATTTATTCACTTTTGCTTACCTCCTCAAATTTGTGAATCGATATTGATTGAAATAGTTGGTATATATGCTACACTGAATTCGTGTGTGGTTCTCTTAGATTAAAAGCAAGTGTGTTTCATGGTTCCAGTGTATACACAATACATTGTATGTATACCTCATGCACAATTCACCTCGGGCTGTGAACCATTTACAATTTGAGTAATTATAATGTTAGTTGCTGTACATATAATTTGAATTTTGTTTCTGATGAAGTGCTGGAAAAGACTTGTTCAGTGATCACAAACTACAATACAATGCATTCATTTTTGTAACCATATATGTCCATATTTGTATTTTGTACCTTATGTTTTTTCCTGTTTTATGGGGAACATTTCGTAATGTGATACCAGATAAAATTATATCATGCAGTCACACCTACTAGGCATGGCTAGAAATGGTCGGCTAGAATGGTTAGCTAGAATGGCCAACTTTAAGTTTTGTAAACTGGAAAGCAAACTTGCCAATGTCTATACCAATTAGAGCCCTTTAAGCAAATTTGTTTCTTGACAAAGGTTAAGAAAATGTTAGGATCTTACAAATAGTTAGGCTGTGTCCTACACTTGGTTATTGGTGATATGTGCAGTCACGCACCAGCATTGCAAAGAGGAAGATACACATGAATTGTCAACTTTAGAAACAAACCTTAAACAAACGTAAAAAGCTTCAAACTAAACCTTGAGCAAATTTACTCCATAGAATTTGATGAGACGGTTTAGTTTACGGTTGACTTTAACTCTAGGCCTACAGTTGACCGTGTAGCAGTCGCAGTACTATATTGAAAATTCCTTCAAGTTTTATCCAAATCACTTTACTGGACAGCTTCAATGATTAACAAGACTGAATAGGTGACTATAGTACTGCATAAATGTCATACATGTTATAGCACAAGTATAGTACTAATTTGATGAAGATTTAAAAAAAAGTATTTTAAGTGTATTGAATTTTGAAAGGTCAAAGTTTATATTTGTACTAGTATGTACTGTACAGCATATTGGGTTAAATTTCAGAGAAAGAATAAACAGGACACTGTACTCGAACCTCAAGGTCATCTGAATAGACCTTGGGTTTTATTGCATCCTAAATTGTTAAAGCTTTTAACCTATAAACTATAAATAAAGCTTTTTTCTAGAGGTTCTACAAGACTCACTCAAGTATTCCTATACATTGAGGAGTACCAGCAAGATTGATGCTTATAGAATAGGTTTGAGATTGGAGTGATCCATGACTCTCTAGCATATTTGATGGCAATAATGATTCTTTCAATTATGCAAAAATTCTATGCGGTAGATGAGGTTTACAGTAACAGTGTTGTAGACCCAAGGAGGGGTAAAGCGGTGATATATTATGTGGAAATGTAAGGTATAGTACTTACAGTAAATTTTCAAAGTTTGTAAGATCATGCATTATGATGCTATTAATGTAACAATAATTAAATTACAAAGTATTCTTTACTTGACTATATATGGGATAAAAAGGGTCGGGGAAGGGGAAGGGGTTTCAACTTGCAGAATCCACCCAAGTGATTTATGTAATGTTGTGTTTTTATTTTCATTCACAGTTCCTGTGCAACCAATCAGCTCATTGCATTCTTCAGTGATCCAACACTGCATCTAACCAGTGTGGAATATTATCTCGAGCTGCCTCTTTGCTCATGGAGGTGGGGGAGGTACGTGTGGCTGATGATAGAGACTTTAGGAGGTTCTTAGATCTTGCCGAAAATACCGAAGGATGGCAGTCCAAGTACAGCAAAAATGGGACCAAAGTTTGGGTACAGCTCCCCAAGGCAGGCACTGGCAATGAGAAATCTCGTATGCTGAAAGTAAGTCATTTCTTTAGTACAGATGCTTTCGTGTCATTGGTCTGTGAAATTGTAATAACTAATCAAAACAAAAGCACAAAAGCAATAGCACAAATTGGTGACACAAAAAAATATGCTATGTTTTGAAGAAATGTTTTGACAATTTGCTGTAATATTTGAAAAAAATTGTTTGATACTACTTTGCAGCAACCAGAATCCCTTTCTGTCCTTACGATTTGGCAGTTTAATTGAAACCCTTAAAATTCTGAAAAATATGCTTTGCCCCTTGTACATTTTTGATTTCCAAGTACTATAGTGTAGGTTTAAAGAGCATGGCCAGCTGATATTTATTACTACCAGCATGGACACCACTGCTGCTTTCACTATTGTTGTATAGATATTCAACTTCCAGGTTTAGAGTCATAGTGGCTGGCAGTTGTGGGTGTATGAGATTTGAACCATGTAGTAGCAATACTAATTAAAGTCCTTCATTAGTAGGCCATAGACCTCAGTTTAACCTCTTGCTGGTATGGTGTACAGGTATTGTGTAGTGTTGAGTAACATAGAGATAAGTCATCATTTATATTGCTGGCAGGGGTGGCATTTGAAAACAAATTGAAGTCTTTATTTACTCAATGCAGGCCTAAGGGTATTTTAGTTTTCCAGTGAATCACAAATTACCACATGGTTTTCAATACAGCTACTTGCGAGATAGAATAAACTTCAAGTTGGCATTTGACCTTATATGACCTCCATTAAGCAATATTGTTTCTTAACACACTTTTAAAGGTCATAGCGCGGCTATCTTAAAATGGAACATAAACTGACTATGTTTAAAAAATATAAATATAGCTGTAAATCAATTTATTACAAAACAATAAATGTTGTAGTTCTGACACTAATGAACAAGTTTTCTGCTCACAATGTATCTTCACAAATTTTCAATTTTTCTCAAAAGGTTTTTTGTACTTGTATGTAATGGCAATAAATGCAACTTTGTATACTTACTCTGTAAAATAAATGTTTAAAGTTGCTTGTTTTATAAGTGCATGGGTTTATCAAAAAAACAATGAAAAGAAAACAATCTTGTACAAAGTACACTATAGCAGAAGCTCAGCAAGTCAAAATCATCCAAACTCTTTATTCTTGGTATTACCAGCTACAGCTGGCTGTAAACACCAATAAATATAGAAATTGTTAGCCAAACTGAAAATTATTTACGCTTCTAATATTATGACTCAAAGAGCAAGGTCAGCAATGACACGATTCACTTTATTAAGTTTTATAATATATTTTTG
The DNA here is from genome assembly GCA_020650975.1 of Apostichopus californicus. Taxonomy (NCBI): domain Eukaryota; kingdom Metazoa; phylum Echinodermata; class Holothuroidea; order Aspidochirotida; family Stichopodidae; genus Apostichopus; species Apostichopus californicus. The sequence goes on from JAIPMN010002578.1 coordinate 14,533, forward strand.
GGCGTGATTCGGAAATGGAGTCAACTTGCTGGTGTCAGGTCTGCTCTTGCTATCTTCTAAAGATTAATCTCTGAAATCGAAAATAGAAATTTATTCTCATCTTTGTAGTTTCACAAAATCTGACGTCATTATCCATCATCTGTACCTACCAGTATATTGTGCGACTTGACAGTGTACAGGATGCATCTGTTGCTATTTACTACAAAACTGGCTATGATGTTGGGATAGTTGTACCGTGACATAAAATTATTGCAGAATTACAAGCACACTGATAACTGTAGTAAATTTTACCGACAGTGAGCTTTATCTTTATGAATTATGAAGTGTGGCAAGGAGGCAAAAAAATATTCACATGATCATGGTCAGAATTATAGTGTGGGTACAGTGTCTCCAGTATGAGAACCATGTACAAAGTCAAGAGCACCAGTATAGTCTAGCACCATGGGTATACATGAGTTCAAGTGTTAGTATGTGAGTATCAGACTCTGCACTCAAGTGTGCAGTACCAGTATATGGACTCTAAACCTGCCAGTTTTGCATATTAGTGTACTGTATAGTAAATTAATACATTGCAGTACTGTACAGGAATACTCAAGTGAGCTGGATAATATGACAATATTTCATATGATTTAATAAAGATTGTTACATTGGCTGAATACTTCATTCCACCTTTCAAGAAAATGTATGTTGTTGAACACATCCATTTACTGTACCACACATACAAGCAGTGCATGTGTACATTGATTGTAAATTCAAACATCTGCGCATTATCTTTTTAAGGGCATGAGTACAGGTTGGGGTACACAGGTTGGGGTACACATGTTGGGGGCGGAATACAAATAAGTATGTACAATTAGTATTACAAAGAACCACCTATCCAACTGAGTATGAAAGCTTATTTGTGCAACCGTATACTGTATGTGACTATGTGTTTGTGCATGCATGTGCATACATGTTACATATGTGGCAGGTTTTGTTCAGGCAGCATTTCTATTTTACCTTATTGGCAGACTTAGTTCTGTTCCGTCTATATTTTTCAGGGTTGTGTGGTTTACAATTCCAGTAAAACAGATCATCATATGATTGCATAGACTGTAATATAAAGCTTGCAATACTCAAACTGAGCTTACGTCAACAATCTCAATATATATTGTTACAGTTTTTAAGTGCTTTTTGAGTCCTGAGACAATATGATATGCGTGGTGGGTGAAAACAATATCATTGTGGTCAAATGTTAAAGCAATGTACTGCTCAGTGGAATTTTACAGTGTTGTACTAGACTGTCATTCCAATGTAAGGCACGGCCATGCTGGCAGTTTCCATTTCCAACCAGGAACTGCTCATAAATATTTCATTTCTTCTATAAATATTTAGATATGTGGTAAATAGAAACTTGAGGGGTTTTGAAACTATTTCACCCAGTTTCTTGTTGTTCATTTATGGCTTAATTTGGAGTATATATGTTTAATACATTAATACTTTTATTCAAATTTGACTGAGAGCTAACAACAAAACTGACATGTCAACATAATGCAGAGGGGAAGAACTAGGTAATGTTTAAGTTTGTGTTATGAAAAAAGAACACACATGGATGCAAGTGGACCATATTGGATTTGTCATAGATCTACTGTTGTGGGTACTTTAATTAAGTGATTGTGATGTGCATACAGTAGTCAAGCTACACACAGTGTTACAGTGCAATTCATATTAATACTGTGTAGTTGCTAGACCTGTCCTACATGATGAACTTTACAGCATGTAGTGAATTGTTATATAGTATACAGGGATTTCTTAATTGCCTGCTGGGAGTTTTAATAAGTACCGATTCTTTTGCAGTAGGTTAATTACACTATATAGATAGTACTGATATCTAGTGTCATCAAACATGTCTCAAATATGGTTAAATTCAAGTAACTGTACAAATAGTGCAGAAATGTTTGTTAATTAACTTGTATGTGTACAGTGTGGAAAGCAATTATTGCGTCAATTAGATAATTTATGGTCTAGGGTGAAGGGTTTTCAAAAAAAGTGTGGGAAGTTTCTAGTCTAGTTTGTGATCGAATGCACTACATTTTGGCGAGAGAAAGGGCATAATTATGCATGGGCGAGACTTGAGTGAGAATGTCTTGTTTTCTCCGTCTTGGTCAAAATCTAGCTTGCTCGCATGTCCCTGCAGTTGTACCATTCTCAACAAAGCTATAGGCAGTCTCAGAACTGTTAGAAAACCCCGCTCCCTTTGGAAAGTATTGTGTGTACATGCTGTTGGGATGGGTATCATAATTAGTGTTATAGACCCTACTACTAGAACTGCAAATTGAAATTTAAACCATAAATAATTTACGCTACATAACTTAAACTGATGAGTGATAAGTATACCCTAATATAATGGCATACCCTTGTACAAATTTGTCTGCACACATTGTATGCAACAGTGAATTCATCAATGCAGTGCTGTATTGATAATTTTATACTCATTGAAATTTCTTTATTTATTTACTGCTGTAACTACCTCATATATGTCAACAATGTACTAGACAATAACAGTTTTGCATTCCTCTATTACAGTTAGCATGTATTGTTTATTAATATTCAATAGCTTGACAACACTACATGTCAGTAAATAAACAGAGGCACCTTCCTGAGGGTGTGAAAAATTAGCTCCAAGTTTATGGATTCTTTCACATGTCCTTCATGGCTCTTCAGATATTGACGTCTGGGTGTGACAAAAATTCAAATTGTTTTTTATCTGAGAATCTATGTAAACTTATGCAATTGAACTTTCTGTATAGCTAGGGGATATATCCACCAAGAATGCAGTTTATAAGCAAAGTACAGTCAATCCACTGTTTTAAAGTGATATTTAAATGATATGCATGGCTAACTGTAGACACAACATACAGTCTGTACTGCAGATTGGTTATATAGAACAGGCAAATTTAGTACTATACTGTATACTTACTGTGCAGTACCTGTACTGTGCGCTATAACTACCTGCTATACCCGTTTTCTGAGCTTGGTAAGCTTTCTGAGATGTTCCAACATGGTTTTTTAGGAGCATCTATTCAATTGTTACTGACAATAGTAGCTCCCCAAGTTTTGGATGAATGGAAAATGGGGTGGGGGGATAAACATATATGGTCTCAAGATGACCATTATGGTTCTTTTTGTATTCCATGCCAATCTGTGTGAAGTGTTTGTCAATCATTGTTTTTCAAATGGTCACCTTGTGGAAAATATATGGAATCGGAAATTGAAGTTATGAAGAAATTGAAAATGAAAATACAATTGCATTAAGTTTCTTAAATCAGGAATGTGAATTGTAAGTACTAGTAAATATGGATGTAGGTAAGGAGGGAGGGTGTTAGTTTGGTGGAATAGCTGAGTTGCTATTCTACTGTTCTGTGTATGCTACATGCTTATAGTACATGTATGTAAAATTTTTAAGGTCAATTACATTCATGAAGTGTTAGTTTGCTCTCAAAATGAAGTTTAAAGTACCTACTTTTATATCAACAAACCTTAGATCTGCTTTGTAGTCTGAACTTAAGTTTTCTAACTTTGGAAAAGTTCCAAAAAGACAACGTTGGCAATCAAACCCTAGGTTCTGTACTCTCAGCAAACTATTGTCCTTCTAAAAGTAGTTTACCTTTCATCATGTGCACACATGAACACCTGAACAAGAATTATGTTCGTGAACTGTATTAATAGCGTGTCATTAATAGATCTACAGTATCATAGTATGGACTGTTATATCGTGCAAGGCTGTACACACATTACACATTGACTATGTACAGTATGTACACATACTGTAGCATCAAACAAATGTAAAGGATGGCACCATATGTTCAATTGGCTGCTGTTTGTTGCAGTTGAATGATTCACTAAGGTGTCTATACTCATCATAGTAGCTGAATGTATGACAAAAGTGATGTAACTAATATATAACATGCATCCTTAGTGCTGGGTACAAGTTATCAACACCATACTGTAGGTAATATTTGATGATAAACATCTTTGATAAATGAAACTTTGTTAAGACTGTAACTGGAAAACTTTTACCTATTCCTTCATTAACACTGAATATGACCTCTAATGACTGATCTAACAGTAGTAAAGAGATGGTTTATCTTTCTAGAGTTGTGTGTACCCTATATAAAACTTACATAGCCTATATGCTGCACGGTTGTAAATTACTGTACTATAAACGAGTGAGATTTTGTGAAACATTCTCAAATCCCTGATGTATAAGTGGCCTCCTTCTTGTTGTAACTATCACTTCACTTTAAGCATGTATGGACACTCTCAAAAGAGCTGTTTTGCATCTTGTTTTTATAGTTTTTACATTTAATTACTTTATTAAACCTTCTCTCTTTTCTTTCATTCTCTTTTAGACTGTCAAGTTTATGGAAGATGTATCAGCAGCTACATGTTATGATGTGATACACGACCCACACTTTAGACAGGAGTGGGATACCACCATGCTGGAGGGTAAAGAGGTCTATATGCTCAACCCAAACAATGATATCAGCTATTATGCAGGTGAGCTTCCCTAACGCATTAATATATATCCTACATGTAGACATACTTAATGTGATATGATGTGATACACGACCCACACTTTAGACAGGAGTGGGATACCACCATGCTGGAGGGTAAAGAGGTCTATATGCTCAACCCAAACAATGATATCAGCTATTTTGCAGGTGAGCTTCCCTAACACATTAATATACAGTATCCTACATCATACATGTAGACATACTTGAAAGGAGTCCGTCATCTTATGCCACCTGACAAAAGATCTTTTCAGCAGTTTATTAATTTATGTTAAGTGTGATACTTCCTTGATTATACTTCTTACTCTCATAACGTTATACGGTAGATCTTGATGAAATTACCAAATAACTTTTATTGACTATATACATGGATCTTATAATATATTGTATAAAGCTGTTAGAAATAATTACTTCACTCTTGTACCTGTCTCATCTACACAACTGTATTCCAATCTACCAAGTTTACATTATAAGTCTCTGTTTTGAATATCAATCTTGCCCTATCTCCCACTTTCTTTCCTTCTGAATCTAGGCCATACATATTAAGCAATGCTCAGTTCCATTGTCATTATAAGCACTTACTCTTTTACGATTTATATGAACTTACTATATCATGTAAAATGATTATAATTCTATGCCAAGGTTCAAGGTACAGAAGCTGCCGGAGGACATTAATAAATTCTGCTATAAATTCACAGTTAACAATGTGTTATATATTCCATAATGTGATCTACTGTAGTTATTAAAGCATGAATTCCAACGTGATATTTGTTCAGTTTCTCAGACAATAATTGTAATAGTTACAATGAATCTACAGTAGTTATATTAAATATTATGCTGCCTAGTAACTAATGGGGTGGTGTTGATTTTAATAGCTTAAAGAGAAAACATATTGTTGTCTAGGATTTAAAATATCCTTTAATTGGTTGAAAATGTTGTGTTAAATTGAGATATAAAAATACTCAAATTTGTTAACCTTACTCTATGTTGGAAGATGGCATTGTGCAGTAATATGTGCTGTCATACAAAAAAAAAAGAAAAAAAAAAAAAAATGTTTGTTTTTCTCTAATTGAAATGATTTATATAACCTTGGGAAATAATTCACTGGTATGACGGGTTGTAATGAAATTGTTAAGTGGTATGATCAAGTAAACTTCGTCAAACCATGGAGCTATTACCAAAATAGCTCCATGGTCAAACTTAAACAGTGATTTCAAATGTCAAGGAGTCCTAATTGCATTAGTGAAAAACAATGAAAAACATTTGCTTGATGTGTCTTCCATCTATGACATTGGAAATTGTTGCACAATGGTTTTATCCACAATAAAAATAAAATATTTGATATCAACAATGGAACAAGCTATTGAGACAAGAGTGAATACTGTAGACCAAATTTTAGTCTTAGTTAAATCCATGATTCAAATCTTTCAGAGAAATAAAACTGGACAGAATTATTTTTGGTTATATTATAAAGGCCTGCTTTGTATTTCACTTCGCAACAGATTAACTCATTAGTTAGTACAATGTTCTTGACTTTATTCTGGTATCAAAACGTTAACATATTAATTAATGTTCTTCATTAATTAAGAGCCCAAATAACAGTTTCAGTCTTAATATCTCACACAAAGTATAGTCGATAGGATACAGTATGTACTGTACCCTCTAGTAAGAGAGTGTGGAAGATCTAATTAACAAATTGTCCATGGTCTTTACTTTGATTTTAACTTAACATGCTTGAAGTTTTGAAGGGTTTGTTGTGACATTTAGTACTTTGTGCAATTTAATTGCATTCAAGCATATTTTGATGGCAAGGGATTCAAATCATGTAAGTGTAGAAGATAGCAAACGGAACCAGCTGGTTGGGACATCTGTCGAGACACCAATGAAGAACTGTATTGAAACTAACATTACATTGTACATTGGAGAACCTTCCACCATGCATGTTAGTTTTATCTAACCTGTTTAAGATATGACATCAGAGGGTCTATTTAGCATCCTCCTAATTAAGAGCTACTGTAGCAAATCAATTTTGTAATTTCCTCTTTGTTTCCGCAGTCAAGTGTCCTTCGCCTCTGAAAAACAGAGATTTCATAATGCAAAGAACGTGGCTGGTGACGCCAACCGAGTACGTCATATTTAACCACTCCATATACCACTCGGTAAGCAAACTTCAATTTATTGGGCTTGTTTCTTAATTGCATAACTCGTATCCTGAAGGTCTGTGGCTTAATGCCTCATTGTGAGAACTTTATGAATATTCAAACTCTTGTCTCTACTTGATTGTGTGAACTTTCCCTTCTTTATCTGAAATTTTTGAATAAAGTATCTTCCCCCTTTCCCTTCCTTCAATAAAAATTATTTTGGAAGATCATTTACCCCCCCCCCCACCCCCGCCAACCACCAAAGATCTTGTTCATGGTAATGGCTGATCGGAGCAAGCAAACAGATGAAAATATTGATTTTATTCTTTATATAGGTTCAAGGATAGATTATTACTGTGTGTGATAAAATTTTCTCTGCTATTCACTAATTAGTAGTTGACATCACTTTCTATTATGGAATCTGAGCATTAAACATTGGTAATAAATCAGAGTTTGTAAAAGTTGCTGGCATACCATTCTTTTCGTTGATACACCTACAGCGTTAATTGAACTGCCTACATCATATATTAAGTTTAAAGAGACTGAAAACGTGAATGAGAATCAAAAATTGTGCAGTTTTGGAACAACCAAGATTTTCACAAGTCATTAATACTATTTAAATATAATTAATTATTAGAGAAATTGTTAAGAAAATGTGCAACAGATATATACATTGTTACTTTTGAAAGTCTGTTGCCTTTTTTTTTAAATATATATATTTGTTATGCATGTTGATGATTATGATGTACCTTTGAATGGAACCTTATTATGAAATGATTTTGACTCATTTCTAATATGAAATGATTCGTCAAGCTATAGTAATTATGCAGGTCAGGTTTACTGTTTAGTCTATGTTACACACTGCATGTTATGATCAAGGCTGCATACATTTATATTGCTGTGTTACGTTGTGAAAGTATTGTAAGGCTATCAAAATGAACGATGACTTCTGACATAAAACTTAATTTTCATATATTATAGAAAGATAAAAATAACTGCTATGAGTCTAGGTGGTATGATTATGCTACTCTGTGTGTACGGTAAGTAGATTGTATGTAAAGGTCTAGGTGGTATGATTATGCTGCTCTTTGTGTAAGTACTGTAAATAGATTGTGTGTAAAGCTCTGAACATTTATATTGATTTCCTTAACCCACCACCCACTTACCTTCCAATCAATTGATCCTGAAAATTGATTCGTGAGCTCATATGACATCTGTAATTTACTGTACAGGTCTTTCTCACCTGCCTCCACACAACACATGTACTCTAAATGACCACCGCATTGAGTTACTTCTTCTCAAGCAAGTTTTAATTTAAAATTGGTCAATTTCAATATTTTAACTGTTTAGTAAATAAATGGAGAGTTTGGGTTGTCTAGTAATTAATGAAATAGCTTTTATTTCATGGGAGGGGTGTCATTAGCTGGTGTAAAGAGGAAGGAAAGGTTGAGGGGCAAATTTACACTTTCAGAAGAAACATATGATTGTATGATATCAATCCTGACCATTCAAACTTAAAGCTTAAAGAGATTGTGAAATGTTGTGTTATCTTGATGAGATCAATTACAATGATACCTCGGGTACCACATACCAGAGTTGTAGTGAGTCCCTACTGGTATTCAGTACTCTAGTGTGTGTTCTCACTCATCCTCAAGGAATTAGTACTTGTACTCAAAGCAGTTTGAAAACATGTATTACAAGATTAAGTACAGTAAAGTCTATACTGTACTGTACTAAACAATTCAGTATGTGGTGACTTGTAATTAATTTCACATCAATGTGAGATCATGCCCTTTAAAGTGACTAGCTGTTCATTGATGTATTGATAACCTTTCATGTTATTAACATACTAACGCACAAGAGCTGAATAAAGAACGTTGGCTGCCTGTGACTGACGGATATGAAATTAAACAGATATTATGGATTTTTGACACTTTTGGAATTATAGGTTCGTTATCGATTATAAGTAGAATTACCACAGAAAAGTGTTAACAATTTTCTGTATGTACAATCTGTTCTATGCTTCAGGACCAACTTTAACGGTGGGAAAACTGTCAAACTTGAATAATCATAAATTGTTAAAATTCTTTTATACAGCATTTTCTGTAAAGTTTCTGTTGGTGTTCAATTTCTCTTATAATTGCGTGAAATTCTCAAAAGATTACACACTGTTAGTGTAGATCCACCGGTTCTCGCCACCCTCCCCCACCCGTGTGTGATAGATGAAACTGCTGACTTGTTATTGTAGAGCTAAGAACTTGAACATTGCATTCAGTTAACTGTCATCTTTGACATTTCTCAAATTAGGGTTTCAAAATATCCTTTTCTCAGTCATTTTTCTTGAGAGAGAATCGTTAGCTGCAGATGTCAGAACTTGGCTTTCAGGAAGTTGTACCGTACATGTAGCTGTATATACCTTACTGACATGGTTACTGTCTTATGGTCTAATAGAGCAGAAACAACTGTGGTTAAAGATTAATGAAAGTTGTGTACTTCATTTAGTTACCTTAACCAGCAACTTCAACACTTTACTTTAACCTACAGTAGCATTTGATCATTTATTTGTTGTGTCAACAATATCAAGTCCCATTTCTTTCTTAGTTCTTGTGTTTATTTCCTGTTGCAGCAATTTTTTGTGTGTTCAGTGTGGATGAGAGTGCCTGAGATAGGAAGTCTTATTTAGGAGGGTGAGTTGTGTTTGAGGGGTTGGGGGAATGGAGGGGGGGGGCAGGACTGAGACATCATTTGGTACCTGCTCATTTATCCAACCAACAGCACAGGGGCCTTTGAATGAAGTGGCACATTTTATGCCTAGCTCAGACAAAACTAGCACCTTTCATGGCCAATTGGAATTTGATGTCTTTTGCATCTAATAATAATAATAATAATAATAATAACTAAGATTTATAATGCGCTAATTATAAACAAAATAGTTGTCAAAAGCGCCATACATATTAATATGAATAGAAAGAAAAGCAAAAACAATAATGCAACAATGAAATATAATTACAAATCAAATTGAAAAATGTTTAGCATAGAGGTAGGTTTTTAGTTTAGATTTGAAAAGTGATTTATTTGGTATACATTTTAAATGGTTTGGGAGGGAATTCCACAATTTGGGACCAGAAACTGAAAAAGCACGGTTGGCATCTCAACCTGTTGGTACATTTGGGTAATTAAGCCAGTAAGTTGGAAAGGTAAGGGAGTGTGGGTTGGATAAGCTGTATTTAATAAGCTGAGAAGGTGAATTTAAGGTGATGAGAACTGGCTGTATACTTAGGATGGGTAAACAAAGACACCTGTAGTAACCATGCAGACATGTGCAGTAATTATCAGCTAGCATTGATGTCAGAGACATTTCCAGGTACTTGGAAGTTGAAGGGCACAACAAATTGAGAGCAACAGTTGGGAGGGGGAACAGGATGAGGTCCCGGTGTGAGTGTAGAGTACAAAGCTCTATCAGTGTGGTGGGCCCTGGACAGTATAAGTTAAACATTTGGGTATCTTTGGGGATTCCTGCGTTATATGTTTTGCAAAATACATTGGGAGAGCACCAGGGGGTGCATTGAACCTTTTTTCTTGAATGGGGGGGGGGTGGGGGGTTGAGAGTTTGTTGGCTCAATCCCCTCTCCTTGGAGATGCCTCTGCTTGAACTTGCTACAGTGCTGGGCACACAGTTGAGACTTATTTGATGTGACAACACAATAATATGCATTCAGTTTGATTGACTGAATCACCTACCAGTACCCTACAGATTTATCTTGACCTCACATGATAAAGATGCTTGAAAATTCATTAAAAAAAAAAAAAAAAAAAAAAATCCTTGAGCAGCAAAATCTTGTTTTGTTGTATGGGAACCGAGGACCAAAACATTTAGGCAGATTATGTAAGGTTATGTGGTTATACAATTTACTTGACAAAGAATGAGAGGCTAGTCCATTGAAATATATCAAAATGTCTCAATTTCTAGTTATATATAAATTCATTTAGTAAATGAACAATAGATGTCCTCCAACTAAAGGGTCTGATAGCTGAGTTAGTGTAAAAGTAAGAGGGCATGACATTTCGATCCTAGCACGATCTTCTTCAGAAGCTGAATGACAAGTTACAGTAACAGAAGGGACAAATACACACACAGAATACACACAGGTTAACGAGCACGGTGAACACAAAGAGATAGATGTAAGAGGATTAGTAGACAAGGGATGGAGAGAAGAAAGCTCAGTTAGTTGAGCACAGAACTTGTGATCCTGAGGTTACTGGTTCAAGTCCTGTTCCAACCCTTTGTTGTCTTTTCAAGTTACTTTAATTAATAAGTTTAATTACTGACAGTCAAATTCATGGACACAATTGTTTAAACAGTTATAATTAACCTTTTGAACTTTTTAAAAAAAACAAATTCAGAAACATGATATGTGATATCCAATATTCACATATTTTTAGGTATTAGCTGATACCATTATTGCTTATCAAAATTTTACTGCTCAAGAAGAATATTTGTTAATAGCTGTAGTCTATACAATAGTGCTTTATTTAGTAGTGAATTCTAGAAAAAGGAGAGAAGTTGTGAAGTTCAATGCCAGCGGTCAATGGCCATTTATTCTCTTGCAGTGTGAATGCACACACTATATGATATCATATGGAGCTCTAGTTATAATGACAAAAACAGGGAAAAGGCCTAAAATTGCTTTTCTAATAACTGGCTAGGTCACCATCAATTTAAGATCTAACAGAGCACTCCCAGCAGTAATAAAGCAGTCTTACATGATTGCATATGATCGTGTACATGAAAAGATATTTGCTCTGCTGGAATACATATTAAAAAAAGAATTGTTGTCCAGTTTTATTTTTGGTGTGTTAATGGTTACCTTGATAGTGTACAGCATTTTCCAGAAGCTGATTATGTACAATTGTAAAATTTGTGAGAACAGATTCTGTTCAAGTAGGATGGATGACTGATGCCATGACGAATATTAATAGTCGAGCAAAAACAGACGGATGAAGACAATAGTTATCAGCGGATATATGTTTTTTTATTTTCTTCATTTAAATTGTCACTTAATGGTTCCTTGCTAGAAGTAAAAGAATATATGCGATAGGTAATGGTGTGTGAGTAATGGTGTGTGGGTGTGTGTTGTGTGGTGGTGGTGTGTGGGTAATATTTTGTGGGTGTGTGTTGGTGGGATGACTTTCCTTGTAAACACCGTAACTCAAACACTGTATGGTGGCAAACTTTATACTTGGGAAGTGGATTCACCTTATTGGGTAAAAGATCTGTATTGTTTTCTGCAGAGGTAAAAGTTCATTTGAGGTCAACAGAGGTCGCAGCCTTTATCTCTGCTCCTCACTTGTATAGGATCAATTGTAGTGCAATGAATATTCATTACGGCAACAAACAACAAAATATGAGTGCTGATAATGTATCTAGATATATTCAAATTTTACAATATTCTGAATGTCTGGAGTGCTTAGACTGTAAGCTAGGTTAGATCTATGATATGCCATGGATCTGCAATCTGTTGTCTATAAGTAAAGATCAAAATCATAAGATCAAATAAAACACACATATAACAAAACAGCTACAGATGGCATAGTTCTTAGATACTTTACTCAGATGTACTGCACTGGATGTCACTGACAAGTTTGTATTGCATTGTAAACATTAAAATGCATCATCAGACTTCTTGAATTCCTACATTGTGTTTGGAGTTCCACCCAATGCTCTTTTGTGCTAGACTATGACATTCAGCCACTTTGATTGATGAAACTCTCTGAGCTTTCAAAAATTCCACTTCTTTTGAAGGAAAAGGTGGCATACTGTAGATGTATAACATGGATAATAGCACTGGATTAAATGATCTTTAACTTTACCAAGATTAAATTTATTCCAACTGTATTCCATTAAGCTGTCCTTATTAAATTTTCATGTGATTGATAAGCTGTTTGCTTTCTTTTACAATTCTAATATGTGATGGTTTTACCTTTTTTCCATTTTGTTCTTACTTAGGAATTTCCTCCCAGGAAGGGCTTGATACGAGGAGAGTCGATGTTAACAGGTTATTTGATGAGACCCAAAGGAAAAACATCATGTGAATTAACGTATGTTACACAGATGGATCCTAAAGGTAGGGGCAGTCTTTACCAAGATGTGTTTTCCTTTTATTATTGATTCAATCGGAGAGTTACAATAGATAGAAATGTACTCTGCACCCATTTCTTGTACTTTGAGTTGTCGTGTACATTTGTTAAGCCTGTATACCTACTTGATAACATTTGGCAATGACCCCTCCCATCACCATACTGTAGGATCACCCTCCCACAGTCTGTTGGTAATAGTTACATCATCTGTTAGAGTTTAATTTTATTTGATCATGCTCATAGCTCCAAATGCTAGCCATCATAGATCTCATCTTATTTTGGTCACGTCTCTCTTTAAGATATCCTAAAGGAAATCAGTTTCCTCGACCCTTTTAGAAATTGTCATGAAACATGAATAAATTGTTAAGTAGCTATTATGTTATATGCTTTCCTGTAAAACGATAGCCATGGGTGTAATAATCCAAGATTTGATGTTGACATAGGTGTCTGTATCCCAACCTGCCCCCCACCCCAACTGAAAAAAGGATTACGAAGCATAATAATTACGGCAAGATTGAAATTTTTTTCTGTTTATCCTTTGTTAATGTAATTGTGTTAAAACACAATGTCCTTGTGAAATCCTTTCTATACCTCTGGATTGTATGTAAGAAGGATAGCACAGTATGTACAATGGTGTCTGAATGACCCCCCCTTCCCCTCTAGGGGTTTCCATCAGGAAGTTTAAAGAGTAAGGAAACACTGGAGGCAAAATCATGACACAACAATATGTGTGGGTCTCTTACAGGTCCTGGTGATAGCCTATAACACCCATAATTTACAAGGGTTTGAATTGAAATATCCCACAAATTATTTGGCAAACCTAGAATTAAAAATAACTGTTTGAGGGGGGTGGGGGTCAAAAAGAACATAATATTTCTGTTATGCCTCCAAGAAAAGGCAAATTTCTCTTTTAACCATCTGTTGCCAAAACCCTGTCCAAAGAAACACATGGCTTGAACTCCAACTTAAGGTAAGATATATACTGCAAGGATACATTTCAGAATAATTTGTGTTCTCGATATTACTGGTTTTTGAGGCCCATTTTAGCCTAGGGATATCTTTCTGAGCATTTCCAATATGTGTTAAAACATATTGTTGATGTTTTCCTCAAATTTGTTCTCTTAATCATTGCTTTGAAAAGACAACAACAGAACATGATATCCGTAGTCACATCATAGTGAGTACTGTAAGGTGGTCTCGTATAGCTGTCAGTTACAAGCTCATAATGAAGTGTGAATCGACTGCCTCCTCAACATTGATTGGCTTAATGGTAATAACTATGGCTTCCCAATCTATTATAACTATGTAAATCATGTGTAGATTACAACTGAGAGATGCCAAGCTAGTCATTGGCTCTCCTTGAAGTAACTGCTCTCTAAAAATATAAACCATGTTTGATGGAAGTGGTATCAAAGACAGCTTTATTGGATATTTATTCGGGACGTCATTTTGTTGTTGTTGGTGTGTGCGTCCATTGTGACGTTCAGTACTGTATGCATTGCAACAGACTGTGTAGGATGCAAACTAGCCAGTAAGTGATAGTAAACAGAGTATGTCTTAGGAATTGCATTAAGTTGAAATAAATATAAATATAAAGTGTTTAATCTCTAGGTAGTTTTCTAGGACTGTTATGAGGACAACATTTATTTTTTTTAACTTTATTTTGAGAAGTTTTGTACTAATAATTTCATAGTGTACAGCAGATAATTGCTGAAAGGAATATTAGCACATTAATTATGTACTGCAGTCCTACGGGCCTTCATAGTTGCTGTCCATGGTGATTATGGTAACATGGTATCGTAGTGTCCCATGCACTGAAGGATTTTGCAACATCAAAACTTTAATCGTTATAAAATTGATTGCCCTAACTATATTTCTTCTAAATTTGGCAATATGTGCTACCCATGTGTAGGTTTTATGCATTTCATAAGCTATATAGTCAATTTCTGGAGAAAGTCACTTTTGTAATGAATTGATGAACCTCTTATATGTCACGTTTATATGACATTTTCCAGTCTACTGACTGAAAGTTTAGAGAATCGGTCTGAAATTCAATTCCACTCTCCCCAGGGAGAAAAAATATATAATAATAATAAAAAAAGGTTTCCACATTTTTACACCCTTATGACACAAACAACAAAAATTTCTGAAAAGAAGTATCTTGGGATATTTTCTTCCTTTGGAGAAAAAATGAGAAACAATTGAATTAATCTAGGTGAGCACTCTAACATGTGGAAAGTTACTAAAGATAACATTTCTGTGGTTTTGATGTGAGTTTACCAAATTAAATCCTGTTTGGAATTCACTTACATGTTAAGAACATATATTACAGTGACAGCTGGAAGTATAGGCTTTACTTTGTGTTTTGAAATCATGAAATGTAATATATGTTCCATAATTTGTCATGTAATATTGCATGGTATTAGGTCATCAGTATATATGTTCATATTTCCATACAGTACACATATGACTGACAAAATGAAAGCTAATAATACATTTTTATATTAACAAACTGTATTTTAATAACATTAACAGTATCACATATAGACATTCACTTAAGGTTGTCTGAGTGTGAAAGAACAGACAGAGTTTTAAGTATAGAAACAGCTGTTTGCCTTCAACATTCAAACTCAGCTGCAGTTGTCTCATTTACTGTAAATACTTGAACAAAATTGTACTCTGTACATATCCTATTAAGATATCATTTCTTTTGACAGGTACTAGCTGTGCCTGGGCAGCTGTGTACTCTACTTATCCTATTATTAGATATCATTTCTATCAGCGGATACTGTACCCATGTTGGCAGCTGTGTACTCCCCATATCCTATTAAGATATCATTTCTATCGTCAGATACTGTACCTATGTGGGCAGCTGTGTACTCTACATATCCTATTAAGATATCATGTCTATTGGCAGGTACTAGCTGTACCTATGCGGGCAGCTATGTACTCTACTTATCCTATTAAGATATCATTTCTTTTGGCAGGTACTGTGCCTATGTGGGCAGCTATGTACTCTACATATCCTATTAAGATATCATTTCTTTTGGCAGGTACTGTGCCTATGTGGGCAGCTATGCACTCTACATATCCTATTAAGATATCATTTTATTGGCAGGTACTAGCTGTACCTATGCGGGCAGCTATGTACTCTACTTATCCTATTAAGATATCATTTCTTTTGGCAGGTACTGTGCCTATGTGGGCAGCTATGCACTCTACATATCCTATTAAGATATCATTTCTATTGGCAGGTACTAGCTGTACCTATGCGGGCAGCTATGTACTCTACTTATCCTATTAAGATATCATTTCTTTTGGCAGGTACTGTGCCTATGCGGGCAGCTATGTACT
This sequence comes from Apostichopus californicus, assembly GCA_020650975.1. Lineage (NCBI taxonomy): Eukaryota > Metazoa > Echinodermata > Holothuroidea > Aspidochirotida > Stichopodidae > Apostichopus > Apostichopus californicus. The sequence goes on from JAIPMN010002578.1 coordinate 30,719, forward strand.
CTACATATCCTATTAAGATATCATTTCTTTTGGCAGGTACTGTGCCTATGTGGGCAGCTATGCACTCTACATATCCTATTAAGATATCATTTTA